>JABUQX010127364.1:0-7500 GCA_015478945.1 Trachelipus rathkii | reverse complement strand
GCTTTATCTCTAAGATTGGCCGAACAGTGGTTATAGAGAGAGTGGATTTGCCACTTTATTATAAAATAATTATTTCTGATTATATCTGCCCTGCAATACAATAGTGGCCATCGAATGATATTCTTGCACCGTGTCTCGTCAAGAAAGGTTTGCGTTTTGATCCCAAGCTGCTTTATATCTTGAGGAAACCAGTTGACCCCACCACAGCCAGGTTATGGTGGAACTAGCTAATATTTTTAAATTCTTTATATGGAGAAATTATAAGATATATCTGACGAATAACCGTTATAAGATTAATGATGTATAGAGATTAAGCACAGATCTGCATTAGAATACTTGTGTTGGTTGCTGTTTGTCGAAGAATAAATGGGAATACCAAGGTCTTTGCTTTCAATTATCCACCAGCTCTTCAGATGATATGCCATACATAAGACCGTCCACCACCCACAAGTAACTTTCACTGAGACTAATACACACCAACTGGTTAGTGGGAACCAATATCCGGAATGGTGAAACTATACCCATAGTCAATAGTCCTTTAAATTCTTTTGCATTAATCAGTCACACAATAACCGACCACTATAACTACAGTTCAGTGGCCCTCAGATTTTATCCTATAGATTTTCGTAAGGTAATATCCAGGTTTGTCAAGCAACCAAAATAAGAGGCGAGAGAGTAACGTCTATTGTGAATAATATAACACTGTCCCTAATAAGAATGACCTCTTGTTTGTTACCTCACGATGAGGTTATTGAAAGGGTTACTATATATGTATGTCACAATTGTAACATATACAGTATAAGATGTGATATCGATAGTTATACACAGAACATATATATGTAAAACCCTCTGAACATGACGTTCTTACGAGATACCGGTTATATTTATAGAGCTCAAAACTATACAATGGACCATACTTTCATACATTGACATATCATTCAAGTTATCTCACATATACTCTTGACATCCAAACTATGACATGGAACTTGTGTAATCAAATTTTGTAAAATGTACCTCTGCCATTCTTGTCCTATTAATATACTATAACTTTTAGAAGAGCATACTAAATATAGATTATTTTTGTAATGTAATATATATATATAATAGTATACACATCACCTTAATACATAGACAACTTATGTAACGATATATTTATATTATTCTTTATATATTAGTTATAATAATGTACTAATATATATATATATAGATATATAATATATATATATATATATATATAATATATAAAATAATATAATAATATAATATATGTATTTAATTTGCTTGTTAATTATATATTAATTCTTAGTTTAATCAAGTCTAACGAAGTAAAGTAGACCTATTATTTAATAATAGGTCTATATTGTAATTCGATTTCGGTTTATCTCAATTATTGTAATATTACCTTACGCATCTGTAGTCAATCACTACGATTGGCCCCTCTGATCTTAGATAGGACTGTACTTAATGAGTCAGGAATATTTACACAAAAATTCATAAACTATATATAGTATTATTTAAGAATTTTTTTATATAATTATAATGAAAGTCATACATTAAAGTTCACAAGATTGATATATTATGTGAGTTCTATTATTATTTTTTTAATAATTTATAATATTTTTGATTATGATACTTCTGAGTGATCTGTGCTTTTATTTCATAATAAGATAGTTCAACCTTAGTTAACACCTCTCGAGGAGTTTAATCCCTCAGTGTGTTACTTACCTTCTTTTATTCATTTTATATTCTACTAAATAAGAAGCATATATTGCGCAACGGCTATTGGGCTGTGCGCTTTTATTGCTTGATTCAGTTATCGATTCAATCCTTCCTTATTTGTTACCTATATATAGCTTTCTGCCGCTTAGGGTTAGTATTCTATTTTGCTCTGTATTGGTAGCTATCATAATGGGAGCAGGGTTTGCCCCCCTTTCGCCGTAATACATTAATTAAAGTGGTCGAACCCTGCCAGGATACTATCTTGATTACTTAATTGGAGACTTATTATAGGTATGAGTGATTTTATCAATTATCACCCAAAGCATTAAATAATTTATCAGTATGATCTGATGAGGAACAGCAGAGTAAATGCAAGTGGATAGGGATTATATGTGATACTTCTGGGGCATTACCACTACTTCCACTTAATACATCTGGGGGGGTTATTGGGCCACTAAGGGGTCAGTTATAGATAGGAATCCAGTGGAGGTAGAGAGAGGAATAAATCTAGGTTTTATGGATAAAGAGTTATTGAAACGGTTGACAGTATATATGCTCTAGATGTAGACATAACAAAGTACAGTGAGATAATTTGAAGAGAAAGCGAAGAGGCAGAGTTGCATGAGCATAAGAGATGTGAATAGATACTAAAGCTGAAGGAAACGCAATAGTGACCTCAATCCCCTGCGATGACAATAGGAGAGAGCACGTTGCCGATCCCGCTCACTTTTCATTTGAGCGAGACAATTTATAAGTCTACTGCAGCTGTCCTAGACGAATACAGTTGTGGATAAGAGCGACACTAGAATAGCATGGCAGAGGGATAAGAGGTTAATCGGTATGCTAGCTTGGTGAGAATAATATACCATCGTTTGACTCGCTATAAGTTGCTACTTACTCGTGTCTGTGAGGGGTTGTGAGCTGAAGATTTGTTAATTTGCTAGCCACGTAGCAGCGATAGCAAGAACCGTGAAGTAGCATACCAAAGCGCACCCGCACTATCAACTGTGACTACCTCAACTTGTACCGCACCAATTTCCACAGTTCCATTGATTGATTTTGGTGGGGTCGCAGGGTCATATACAGTTGATACGATCTACTGCATTTCCCCCGTGAATCCCCAGGACAACAACACGATACAAAATTTTCACCTTTGTATGACGTGATGGAACGCCTCCATTATTGCCAGATATTCGACAGATGGCAGGATTTATCCTAGCTAAACTCTGGCAGATGTACTATCGAGCATATTGGGACTGAGGACCCGCTCGCGAGTCTCCTCCGTAGGCGCTCAGCGGCCCCCGCTACCAAACCGCGAACAATTTATCAAGCTCTATATCGGCCCCTGGTATGCAATGGATCTGCACTGTTAATGTCATGCACACAAGTCATTAGACTGTGTTCATTTTTGAGTGTGTCATATATACCGAAAATAATTAGTCGATTAGCATGAGATGATTCACCTACCCGAGTGCGACATACAACACAACATGTATATTTATCGTGGATGTGATCAGCTCCATGTGGGCATAAAAGCGTCTGGCCAGCAGGCTCTTGTGATGTCCGGCGAACCGCAGAGGCCATGAAACATGGTTTTCTCACTATGCGGCATATTTTTCCATGCTGTTAAAGTCCGTAGGCAGTTTTTAACTAAAGTAGATGAGTTAAGTCAGGATTGCCAATATGCGCGTTTGTCTCGGTGGATAAAAAGAGTTATATGCTTTAATCACATGGTATGAGCCATTCAAATGCGTATGATAACTGAGACCACCATGAAATAGAATTGACCGAATAAGATGGTTCACACCCAACTGGGTGTAACGTTCTCTACATGGGAGCGTGCCACTTACAGAGAAGAGAAGCGCGTCATGCCGGGAGAAAGTGAACTTTGAAGGTAAGTATCTTGTTTGCGCGCGTTTACTGTCACATTAGAGAGACAGCGAGCTTGCCAAGGTTAAAAATACTGAGAGCCCCGAGTAATAATCTCTCTGTGTTTCCCATAATCTCAGGCCCAAATGAACAATTGACCATACACAATGTGTACAACGCGTGTCTTCGCCTCCGTGCGCACATGGTTTTTGCGTCTTCTATAATGAGCAACATATATAACTATACATAATCAAACACTGGCGATTATGCGTCTCGACATATATCGATGACTGAATTGCACGATGCTGGCTGGTTATTGAGGCCGTACCATCGGTCCATACAAGGTTGTATGAGTCTGTAAAGATATGGCCATGTCAATGACCTGTCCAGCACGACATTCTGACTGCTCTCAAAGATAATGTATGAGTAGTCCAGTATTTAACACGAACCTCTCGGGCCCACGATGGAATCATCACAGTTAAAGTACGTCAGATGCGATAACAGAGATATTCCTGATAAGGTTCGAGTCGCTGAGGCAGTAAATGCTGTGACACGTTGTGTCCAACATTATCATTGCAATCATTTGTCACATCTGGCCTAAAGATTCCCGATCCCTTCGCGCAGAGTTTTCTCAAATGATAACAACTTGACGTGTGGAGGACAAGACACCGGATTCATGCTCGAACCTGTGTCTTGCTACCGCTAAGCGACCGTATCTTTGCATGACTGGGTTTGCGCGACCCAAAAGAGTACTCCAAAGAAGAGCTAAATAGCTACTCCCATGGCATGTAGCGTTGTACGACATGATAATATTTCCCTAATCGAATAAAGTCTCCACGACTCCAGGAGAAAAAGTCTATATTGCCCGTCCGATCTAAATGTCCCAGTATCACATAGTTGCTGATACGTCCCTCGTGAAAACAGACCTATGCGGCAACCGTGCTTGATTGGAATAGTATCTCGCGCGAAAGGACCCAGAGGAAGGCACTACATCGCCAATTCACGAGTACAACTACACTTAGCCGGGTAAAGCTACAGCTTAACTACAAATAGAGCTAGGAAATCACTCACTCGGACACATGATCGACACTATTAAACGCTGTCGGTTCGCGCAATCGATCTAAATCATTGTTAGGCATGAGTGAAACTATAATTGCAATTAACTATTACGAGAATGATATACGATGCTACGTCCATCCTATACTGTACAAAGGAGCCATAGAGCAAGGTACTGGGTTCGATTCTGGACATTTGTATGTGGTGAAACTATACCCCGTAGCGGGGATAGATCGTGACACTTGACTATCAGGACGTGCAAAGAGGAGTACAATTTATCTGGCAGTTGAGAGATGGCTTGATCCGTGGTGCAGATGGAAACACACAGCACATACACTGTTAAAAATTCCTAAGTCTCTCCTCCTATCGTTAAGCGTGCACGCGGGCGGACGTCGCAAACAGTGATTGTATGGCTTATACCCAAAGTTAACTTGATGTGTGAGGACGCGTTTTGCTCCGTAACGAAATCTATTACTTTTATGTGGATGGACTAAAACAATGTCTTGGGCAAAGGCAAGTGAAAAAATTGCTTCCTTATTTGTCTTCGCGAGTGCGAATGTACCCCGTGCGCATAGAAGAGAGTGAGCCTTTCGCCTACAAAGCCCCACCAATTAGTAGAACCACAATAATCAGGGTGCCAGGCCAAAGCAAACCGTATATGCTAATATCACGACTATATAGTGACAATGTTCTATATAATGTGAAACCAGGTTGACTATATGCAGTGGTTGCTTACTTTAAATATAATCATCTACATCAAGGCCTCCGTTATATAACTTGGATTCCAGTGAACCCATCAGAGATCATATCTAAGGGGGCAAACAATGATCTGTATTTTCACTGATGTAGATTAAACTCATACTTATCTGAATTACTGGAAGAGGTATTTATTAAAGTCCATTTTATAGTTTATGTTATATATTAAGGATATTATGATAGTACCTACTCATTCTATCATAGTCGATGTGTCTCATTATGTATGTATTGAGATGTGGTGGAAACCGGATAGATTAGTTATATCTACTTGTCATTTGTTGACAATGGATATATAGTTATATTTGAGCGTATGCGTTCATAACTCATCTAATTAAATTATAATCTATAGGAGTGATTTTGGTGAATAAGTAGAATATATACTGTCCCTAAATATATTGTGCGGCGTCTATTCTAATCACCACACGTTATCGAACAATCACAGTATGTAGAGTTATATTATAGGTCCTAGCACTACCTGCAAGATGTTTTGCTGATCACAAGCGTTTGGTATGTTAGGAGTGTGGAGAGTGGGTAGACGCAGTAAGGAGTAGGGTATACAAGTATTATTATTGTGAATAATGCGGTGGCCGTAGCGGGTTTGTCGGACCGAGTGTATTGCCAAACACTGAGTCTATATTACTTATAGGTATCACATTCAGTACGGCAGCTATCGTGGTATTGCAACTGCGGCAAAAAGAATCCCTTATATATGTGATGTGGAGAGATGCCCACGAATTTCGTTAAGAAATTATTGCAGGAATGTCTCAATTTGAAGATAACTTATCCTCACTACCTCAGTTAGTAAGTTTCCGACTGAATTGTCCAAGAGCTACTATGCCGTAAGTTATCGACTTCTAGTAGGTCATAGCTCCACGTCACAAAGCTCACGCCTTCAAGAGCCGTGGGAGTTTGGTGTGTGAAGCTTTTCCATCGGTTTCATAGAGCAAAAAATAGCAGCGAATGAGAATACATATATCGAGTACATTGTGATGAGGGACAGTGAAAATTATAGTGGCCAAAACTAAGTGAGAGGAAAAACATAGATAAGGCTCAAGTTGAGATATACGACGTGCATCAACTTTAATGGAGATATTTTTACTGTTTCATAAAAATATAATAATGGACTAGAATTGAAGCATATCTCTAATACTATTTTAACCGAGAAGGTACAACCGCTACGTTTATGTTAGAGGGTAGGTTAGCAGAGCGTTTTTATAAAGACCATTAGCAAGTTTTATGCTCTAATATGATTTTTCAAATACAAAGTTGACGAAACCAATCGGTTTGCCATTCATTTTTAATAAGTGAGCCAATTTATACGCTTGCATGGCTAAATGATGTTAAATTTCCTGCAACAATAAGGAAATCTTTCTGCTCTTCTTTGAAATCTTATCTATAAACCTGCGTAATTTTGTAATTGGAAACTTCAAATATTTTATGACAGGCTTTGTATAAATAAGAGCATAAGACGCGCAAAATGTCAATTAGAAGCAGGTCAGATGGCACGAAAAAAATCCAATGATTTAAATCAACTGATTTTCTACCTGATTTTTTTATATAAAATTTACTTTCAGCCGATCAATTCCCAAGACAATTTATTATTTACATTATTTAAGTAAGGAAAATTAAAAAATAAAACTACAAATTTCATCAAATAGTTAATATAGTTTTTCAAATTATGAACAAACTATTGGCATTGTAACCCGTAAATCCGTAACACTCTTTTAGTAGTTGCTGTATTCATGTTCATGGGACTATAGGCCTAGTTAAGATTTTGAACTGAGAGCTAGGGCCTAAGTTGTTAAAAATTTTAAAAAAATTAAATGCCAGATGGACAGAATTCTAATTATATAATATATATATATATAATATATATATATATATATATATATAATATATATAATGGTAAATTATGGATAAGTGACTATATTATCTTATGAGTTTAATTCACGGCATGATTAATTCGCCTGATATATAGGGTGGGTAGCTATTATGTGTAACTATAGTGACCATTGCAAGGTTGGTGCCAAAAGGTTACTTGGCGTATATATATAGGTAAATAATAGTTATGCCAATTTTCTTGACGCTGATCGACTGAGT
>JABUQX010127363.1:37500-45637 GCA_015478945.1 Trachelipus rathkii | reverse complement strand
TCAAATGATGAAAAATACTTTTAAAAGGCAGAGCTTGCTATGTGAAAGTAGTGTCAATTTAAATAATTTTCTGTATGAACATAAATATTTTGTGTGTGTATATATATATGATATGTGGATAAAGAGTGGTAGTGTTATTATTATGTATATATATATTATATATGGTTATTATATATATATATATATATATATATATATATATATATAGTTATATATATATATATATATATATATATATATATATATATTATATGTATATATAGTAATATTATAGTAAAGTATATAAGATATATATATATATACATATTAAGGTTATATATATATATATATATGCAATATTTACAAGATATATAAGTGCACAAAACTGAGTAAATATAAATATGGCACTGTTGTTGTTTTGAAAACACTTGGCAACGTTGTATGGTGGGAATATTAAAAAAAATATATCGAGCCAAAATATCGATATCTCGACATTACCTTAAAGCCAACTATTACCATATATATATATAGTATATAGAGAGGTTATATATATATATATATATATATATATATATATATATATATATATATATATATATATATTTATATATATATATATATATATATATATATATATATATATATATATATATATATATATATATATATATATATATATATATATAGGTAGTATATATATGTTATATTAATATTACATACATTACAGATATAAAAATTCATATTATATATTATATATATATTTATATATATATATATTATTATATATATATATATATTATTATTATTATTATTTATGTATATTAATATATTATTATTATTGTTATTAGTTATTATATATAGATTTATTTATATATAGTATATATATATATTACATTATTACATAATATTATTATTATTATATTATGTTATTATATATTATTATTACATATTGTATATATATATTATGTTATTAGAGCTACTGTGATTATTATTATTATTATTATTATTATTGTACGTATACATATTATTACATATATAGTTATATATTGTTATACATATGATATTAATATTACATACATATTATATATATATATATATATATATATATATATTGCAGCTTACTGAAGAGGATGTGGATAAATTCATTGGAATATTGATGTTATCTGGATATCACAATCTTCCATTGGTTAAAACAAAATAACTTAGAAGTCCCAATTTTTGCGAATACAATCTAAGAAAATGATTTGTAGCAATCAAGAAATATTTTCATCTTACAGATAATCAGACGCTGTATGATCATGTTAATCTAGTGTTAGAACGATTTTGGCCATACAAAAAAACACCTTAGTATAGATGAACATCATTATGGACATCATTCGTGTAAAATGTTTATAGGAGGAATACCAATCAGATTTGGTTATAAAAATTGGGCCTTTGTTACAGCATCAAGTTACCCTGTTAGCATAGAAATGAACATTGGAAAAGATGAAGTTGAACAAAGAAAACCAATTGGGTTTGGTTGAAATGTAGTTTTAAAACTATTGAGAAGTGTTAGTAGCCCAGCTTTTTAAACTGTTTTCTTTGACAATTTTTTTTGCATCAAATGACATGATGGCATTGTTGTCAGAAAAATTATTTAGAAACATTCGCCTTCTAAAATGTCCTCTTCCAGACTCTAAAACAATTGATAAAGCAAAGAGAGGAGCACATTAGTCCAGATCGGATATTAAAATATTAGTTGTCAAATTGAAGGGCAATAAAGCAGTAACTGTTGCAATTAATTTTGGACAAGGTTTAACTTTCTCTTCAGCAATGTGCACTACAGTCAAAGACAGAAAAACGTGTAGTTGTGGAACAACCGAATCTATAATGCTATAGAGTTAACCTTCTGGATCAAGCTATTGCTATCTACCGTCTCACAACTGCTTGGAAAAAATAGTATGGTTCTTTAATTGTCAACTACTTTTTCTTTCTCAGAGTGTTAACTTGGAAAATTCATAAATGTTTGGGAGGTAAGTTAAATCAACTCAGCTTTTGTAGAGCAGCTGTGCTCCAACTACCGAAATATCCACGTCGTTCAGTTTCAAGGCCAGGACCACGAGGGAAAATTACCAGAATTTTAGGGTAGCCGCATCATCTCGAGGCTTTTGGGAAGTCAAGGAAGCTGTGTTGTGCAAAAAATTAGAAAGAATATAAATGAAATATGCAATGTCAGACTTATTTCTGTTCTGGCCAATAATCTCTCTCTCTCTCTCTCTCTCTCTCTCTCTCTCTCTCTCTCTCTCTCTCTCTCTCTCTCTCTCTCTCTCTCCCATATATATATAACACGTCATCATCAATATCATCATCATCACTACTACACACACACATTATTATTATCAATATCAATATCATCATCATCATATATATATATATATACATATTATTATATATATATATATATATATATTATTGTTATTATATATAAAGATATATATATATATATATATATATATATATATATTATATATCTCATAGTTTGAAAATATTTTCAATAGTAATTTTATTATAGCCGTATACTCCCAATGTTCAAAAAAATATTCAAAATGAATATCCACCTTTAGGCAACATGATTACGACAGAGAAATTGAATAAGTCTAAATGATTGTTGCTATACCACACAAACTAACCTTGGTATTACATGGGTTAAGATATTATAGAATATCCGGCATCAGAGAGGATATAGTAATAGAAGATATACGTTCGAAAATTTTAATGCTCCGATTCCAAGAAATGTTCAGATATGTGTGATCATCAGCAGATGTCAAAAATTTCCATTCGTGAAACCTCTAATATATATGATATAGAAGGTAGATATTATACATATATATTGGCTATTGTTACAGTATATATAAAGTAGTAAGATAGGTGTCAATAGTTGTTGGCGTTGCTGTTATATATGTATATATTACTATATATATTATATATATATTATGTTAGTTATTATTATATATATGAGTGTTAAGTTGCTACATAGCGCGGCGGGTACATATTATGTTATATTATGCTATATATATATATATGGCGATATTGTTATTATTATATTATTAAGCGGAGAGAGCAGGCGGGTGCGCGCGGCATGGTATATGGTGTTTGGCCCCTTGCCGTGGTAGGGTTGAGCTCCACGGCCGCAGCAGATATATATATATATATATATAGCAGATAGGCAGAGGGAGTATATATAAGGTGGTGAGAGAGGGAGTATGGGTTAGAGTATATGGTGGGAGGCATATATATATATATATCCTCATTCGATCTGATGGAACCACTAATATATATATGATATTATGAAGAGGAGAGAGGCAGGCATATATGAGCAGGGTATATATATGGCGGTGTGTGAGGTATTAGTGAAGTATATGAGAGTATATATATATATATATATATATATACATGCGATATGTAAAGTTTTGTGTTTTTCTATAAATTTTTCTCTTCTCATATCTTATTTTTATGAACAAATTAATAATTTAAAACTTAAAGATTTTTAAAAACAAAACACTTTTGTTAAACCAGTCAAAGATTCGCCACTTGAAAATCAACTAAATTTTATGAAAGTAAATGAGAACAATTCTACTGCTTGAATGAATGTTCCTGAATAATATGAAAAAGACATGTTATTAAAAATTATTGTTATCCCATATTTTAAAAGGTCTAAGAGTTCATATTATTATAATATTATATTATTATTATATATTATATATATATATAAATATATATATATATTATGTTGTTATTATTATTATATATATATTATATGCAGCAGCATATGTATATGATATGAGACGGGCATATATGCGTGGTACAGATAGTAGTATATATGTATATGATATACATGGTATAAAGAGCAGGTGTTGAAAAGAAGATGGTTGCTAAGGTTATATATATACATATGCTGATAGCATATATATATATATATATATATATATTATATTTTTTATATAGTAAGAAAGAAAGTATATATATATATATATAAATATATATGTATATATATATATATATATATATATATATATATAAAAAGATATATATATATTATATATTATTTATATATATATATAGTATATATATATATATATATATATATATATAGATATATGTTAAGTTATTATATATATATATATATAATATATATATAGTTATATAATTGGCAGGTGTAGAGCCAAACACACTGTAGTGTGGGAGTACCTCCATTGGGCTATTGTTTGTAGGGTATCATGACATTTCAATGCCCAATGGTTCGCCTTCTCTTTGCGTTCATATTTTCATCTTCTTCTTTCAAACAACACCAAATAAATAGTACCTTATATCCTTGTGTGCTGGGGAGAAAGAATTTCCACTGCTTATGTTCTGCGTGTCATGGAAGGCGACTAAAGGAACAGTGGTAGTTGGAGTTAGCTGCCCACTATAACTACTTATCTCTTGCTAGGTATGTTTGTGGTGGCCCATTATATTAGATCACCCTCAAGCAACCATGTATGTTTGGGCGAAATTGTATGAATTGTTTGGGTACATGGAATGTCAGAGTAATAAATGTCGAGAAGAAGATTAGAGATTTGATGGATGTATTTAGAACGAGTAAATTTTATTTGATCTCAGTGACTGAAACAAAGATGAAAGGAAACGGTGAAGATGAGTGGTGTAGTGTGGTGTGAAATGTGTGTGTTGGAGTGGAGAGTAATGAGAGAGGGGGAGAAGGAGTTGCGATTCTGTTGAGTAACATGTGGCACAGAGCTATGGTGAATTTTTGTGTGTGAGTACTAGAATTGTAATGGTTAAATTTTTAGTTTCAAAAGGTCAATGTATGTGTGGTTGTAACATATAGTTCATCAGAAAGTGATGTTGAGGAGAGTGCGAATTTCTGAGATAATCTGAAATGATATTTTTGGATGGGGTGAGCAGAGCTTCCATTTATCATGTTAGCCAATTCAAATGCTGATAAAGATCGGTGTATGCGCCAACAGTGTACCTCATGGACGAGAGAGAAACGAGAATTATAGCGCATTGATTTCAGTGAGTGAAAGAAGTGCGTTTAAGTAATACTTTCATCAAACACAAGAGTATATCATGGTATACTAGAGCGGTGGCGAGAGATGCAGTATCGTTGAAGTGAAAAAGTATGATTGATTTTGTAATGGAGGTAAAGAAGATGTTGAAGTATGTGATGGATGTTAACTCAGTGAGGAATGGGATTATCTAATCATTATAGTTGCTTACATTGCTATGGAGCTGGATATTGGAAGAAGGTGTAAAGAATGTGTGGGAAGAATTAAGAATTAGAATATGAATAAGCAATAATAGTTTTTAAGAGGTTAACAACACTTGAATGCGAACAAAATGAATCTGAACACCTGACAAATGAATGAACCTGTTAGTGAAAAGAGAAATGGAAAGAATTGACAGTGACAGGTGAATGAAGAGGTGATATAAGCGGTTAGAGGTAAGAGGGCGTGGTTAAATGTGCTAAAAACAAAATGCAGAGGTCCCAAAATGTGATTACTGGAATCATATATATGGAGAAAAAACAAAGATTAAGGTGATTACGTAGAAAGTAAAGTTGGTAAATGAGTAGTAGTTTTGAAGGAGCATGAATGGGGACTTATATGGGAAGGTTGAAGCTTCAAAGAACTACAGTATGTTAGAATGAGAGTACAACAAAGAATAGGGATGGTGTTTACAATCTGATGAATGTATGTGAGAAGAGTGTGGAGATGGAACACTTCGAAAAACTGCACAATATTAACAGTAATGCAGATGATGGTGAATGTGTGGTTGATGGTGCAAGAAGAAATAGTGGGGTATTTTTTGTGATTATGCAACAAGTGGTACAGCTGGAGGCATTAAGCGAGATAGGAATGTCACTAAGAACAAAACTGCAGTATGATGAATTTCATTTGCAAGATCAAGAATTTGGGAGCGGTATATTATGATTTAACTGATCGCGAAAGCTGCAACAAAGCGTTTGCGTAGCGTTACAACGTTCCTGGAGAATTGGAGTTGAAATTCAGGGCATTAGGTTCCTTGGCAAGTGGCAAAGTGCATGGCGAATCATGGGAATCATAGAGAATTAATTTATTATGCCGTGGCAGTTATATATGCGCTGTATTTTTGATTTGAAGAGCGCGCCGAGCACTGGCTGACCGATTGGGGTGTAGAACGCTACTTAGAAGCGGCAGAGTATGCGTGGATTATATTTTGTTACTTAAAAGTTCAAATTTATCGAGAGAGAAATAAATAAACAAATTAGATTTTTTTTTTTTTGGACCTAAAAACTTTAATTACAGATTAATAACCAGCATGTGGCAGATGAGAGTGATATATGGTGTTGGTGTAGAGGCTTGAATGAAATCAAAATCCGTGCTACTGCAAGAAATTGAGCTGAAAGTGATTGGTTTATTAATAACTTGAGTGAGACAACAGTTATGTCTCCTTATGTTAATTAATTTGTATGTATTTGAGGTGCTGCGAAATATTGGTGTAAAGACAGGAAGGTGTTGGAAACGATTTGAGGGGTTCGTTGTTTATTGTGGCGGTGATGACTAATTATGTAAGTGAACTTGAAGAAAAGCTGGAGAAGACGGGTTCTTGACTATAGCAGGGTATGTAAAAGGAGAGTTTTGAAAGTAACAGAGACAAGAAAGTAAGGTCAGAGTTAGTGAGAGTCCGCGGTGCGAAGTCATGTTAGATGGTAGTGAGCAACTGGAACAAATATTCGAGTTTAAACATATGAGATGTTAGAATAGCAAGTGGAAAAGAATAATGAAAAGTAGTAGGAAATAGTGGCAACGAATAAAATATAATTTAAATTTATGATGCAAATATATCGTTGAGTATTAGTTTTGTAATGACGCAGCCAGTTATCAAGCACATGGCATTGAAACCTATGGTCAACAGAGGAATGTTTAGGTACAAATCTGGTATGGAATTTTGAAAGGTAGTGGAGATCCCACAAAACTATGCCTGAGTGATTAGAGTCAACACACAGTAACGAGATTAATAGACTAGATAGCATTAAGATATCTACATTCCATGGAAGCGACCAGCCAAGAGTGATGGCAGGGTGAGGGGTTGCAACTTCAACTAAGGACCAGCTGTGATTTATACTGTGGTGCTAAGTGCCATCTGGGGCTGAGAGAAACGTATGCTCAAGCAGAGTTTTGTGAGGTATGGCTTCCTTTGGCTTTGAGCAGAGGATGATCCTGTCACATGACCTGATACCACATTGATGGTTCTGTCGCAGTCTTATCGAAACCCAGTTGGATTTTTCTTGACCGCATGAGTTTTCACTGGTGGGTATAAAGGGGAAGGTAAAGGGGTGCTGCTCTTTCTTTTCGACTTACGTTATGTTCCTCTACTACTTCATCTGTTCCGGGTATGCTACGACCCTCAAATCACAACGGAGTATAGGAGGTATTTATTATTATTTATGATATATATATATATATGCTATGAGGTTAGTATGCTATATATATGCAGTTAGTAGCATATATATATGTTATATATATATATATATATATATATATATATATATATATGGTATATATATATAGTAGATAAAAGATAGTTATATATATATATATATATATATATATATAATTTCAGGGTGGAAAAAAAACATGTTTTTCAAAATCAATGTTTTTTTTTTATAAAAAAAACAATAAAACCTATGTTTTTTTGCTCTCGTTATTACTTTAAAAATTAATTATATTTTATTTTATAGTATTTACATCAGTTATTACTGTTTTTACAGTTTGAGCCAAAATATTTATTTTAAGCATTCAAAAACAAAAACTTAATTTTAAACAGACATTTTTCACCTTTCTTATAAATACATTTAGGATTATTTTCAATTATATATATATATATATATATATATATATATATATATATATATATATATATATATATATATATATATATATATATATATTAAAGAGTGAGATATAGTATAGAATATATATATATTCGAATAAGTTGATGAAAATATAAAGTATATATATGTTATATATATATATATATATAACTATATATATATAGGCATACATTCCATTCTGTATCCTTTGAAATGTAAATAAAATCTTATAAATTCTTGGTTTATGAGAAATTATCGTTGTCCTCA
>JABUQX010127363.1:27500-30000 GCA_015478945.1 Trachelipus rathkii | reverse complement strand
TCACCAGTAGAGGTGTAGCGGATAGTGATTTTTCACTATCCGCGGATGCGGATGCGGATGCGGATAGTTAAAATCACTATCCGCGGATTGCGGATGAGGATAACGGATAGTTAAATTTTTAGAGTTTTAGCCAAAGGTACTTCATGTATGTAATATTATATATATATATATATATATATAATATATATATTTATATATATTATATATATATATATATATAATATTATATATACTATATATTATATATATTTATATATATATATATATATTATATATTATATAATATATATATATATATATATATATAAATTATTATATATATATATATAATATTATTATTATATATATATATATAATATTTTTATATATATATATATAATATATATATATTATTTAATATATATTATATATATATATATATATATATATTTAATATATATATATATATATAGATATATATATTATATATATATTATTATATATTACTATATAATATATATATATATATATATAGATATTATATTACCCGTGTTATCAGAGTGCAGGACGCTTGGACCCAACTCTTTTGCACCCCACCAACCTCTTTTCCAAGCCTCCACCCATTTGGAAAAAGGTTATATATATTAATGCTTGAAAGTAATAATTCTCAAATTATGCTTCAAAAACAAAAGCTTCTGAGCCCTTTCAGGGGGGTGTTTTCTTCTCTTGTCGTCGTAAATGAGATCTTGCACCAACTGAGACGCTTCACTAGCTACACTAAAGGATGTGCTAAGAATTCCCTATCGACTTCTGCAAGATGTGGAAAACTTTTGCAATTATCACGCCACAAAACCAGTGGATCTTTATCTGATTCCAAGCTTTTTCTCTTTTGATATTCTTCGATCAATGATCGTGTGTATTTTGACACTTCTGAACAAGACTCTTCATCGATGCTAGAAGCCAAAAAGAACGTTCATGGATTCAGTAATGATATAGCTAACAGATGGTAATTGCGTGTCTGTTTCTGTGATCTTTTGCTTTTTATTGACTGGTGATATTTCTGCGTTTAGCAGCATCTCATCTCATAGGCATCCTAAATTGTAATTTTAACCTTCTGTGAAACACGTGGTTCAAGAAATTTTGTTTTGTATCTAGGATTTAGAAAAGTTGCTATTGCACATGCGTCATCGCTTTGCAGAGTTTGAGATCTATTTTCTATCTCCAGCATGAGTGCTTCTGTAATCCATGAAAGTCCCTTAATTTTAATATATATATATATATATATATATATATATATATATAAATAGAGATATATATATTATATATATATATATATATATATATATATATATATATATAATATATTTAAATATATATTATATATGATATATATATATATATATTATATAATATATATATATATATATATAATATATATATATTAATATATATATATATATATAATATTTATATATATATATATATATATATATATATATTTATATATATAAGGTAGAGCACACACGTTTCTCATAATTCATAGATGAATACTATCCGCTATCCGCAAACAATTAATGCGGATGCGGTTGCGAATGCGGATAGTGAAAAATGATGCGGATGCGGATATCCGCTACACCTCTAATCACCAGTATGTCAAACCACCAGTGAAAGGGTTATGTAGGACTAGACGCTAAGGCAGAGACGAACGCTAGTACAAGGATCAGCAATGTCAGGTTCAACAGTGAGAATTCAGACCTTAAGCGACACGATGAGTTAAGTCAAAGAAATATCTGGTAGATATTATTGGTCGCGGATTCTAGGCACTTTGGTGAGAGGGGGTTCTGGAATAGTTAATGGGAAAGCACCCTTGCTCCTAGTGTTTATAGTGTTATCACTTATTGAAATAAACAAATATTGAATGTGTGGTGTAAATTGTGAATGCTTGAATGATTATTATACGTTTATCGCATTTAATGTTTATATTAGTTAGTCTTCGTATAAATAGCTGTAAGCTATAACTTTATTGATAATGAATGATAGCCAATTGTTTTATATACAAGTTGTTTGGATTAAACCAACATGTTTTTTTTTTGTTAAAACCAACTAAAAAATATACATAATTATATATTTAAATAGTAAATAAATGGGAGGAAAATATTAGTAACTCAATTATATATATATATATATATATATATATATATATATATATATATATATTATATATATATATATATAGTATAATATATATATATATATATATATATATATATATAACCTGGTTCTCCTACTGATAAATCTTTCTGGCCTTTGGCCAAAAACATCTCTAACAACTTCTGTAAATCTGCCTTTCCTCCTCTTATCCGTTCTGACGGTTCTGTGCTAAACTCTCCACTTGAAAGGCCAATCTATTCGGCCTCCTTACGTTCCTCTAAACTCAACCCTGGCAGATTCTGGATTCCTCCTCCTCACCTTCTCCGTTCTCAGGTGTCCTATGTCTTCTGCCTGTGATTACATTTGATGG
>JABUQX010127363.1:0-15000 GCA_015478945.1 Trachelipus rathkii | reverse complement strand
ATCAACATATATATATATATATATATATATATAATAATAAAAATAATATTATATATTTAATTATTTTATTATTTTTATTATTTTTTTTTAAATATATATATACTTATAAATCCATAAATATTATATCTATACGTTTATATATAATATATATATATATATATATATAATATATATATAGATGGTCAGATTTTTTAATGCTCACAGTATGTAACTAGAGAACGGCAGGTCCTACAGTAAAACAAGATATATTTTCTATTCATCCGAAAGTTTTCACCTTTTGATTTACCTTTTTTTTTTTTTGGAATTAGAATCTTTACTTATATTGAAAAAAAGGAATTCCAAGGATGAACTTCATAAATCGCAGGAGTCGGGTCTCTCGGCCTTCCCGGTGGACGACGGGGGGACTAATCCCCCCCCTCCGAGGGTCTCCGGAACCCCGCTCTTTGTCTTTGGGTGTCGCGGGGGTTCCTTCGACCATCCCCTCGGTATGGAAAACGTCCCCCTCTGTCCCCCGTCGGCTCGAGGCCCCTACATTGCACTAAAATTTCCAAAAAAAACAAAAAAAATTATTTCACCAAATTTAGGGGGCTCGGCCGAACGGGGGACAGAGGGGGGGCACGTTTCATACCGGAGAGGGGATGGTCGAGGGGGAAAACCCCGCGACACCAAAGACCAAAAGAGCGGGGGTTCCGGAGACCATCCCCGGAGGGGGAGATTACGTCGTTCACCGGGAGGCCGAGAGACCCCGACTCCTGCATTCTTTGCGGTTTACCCTAGGGTATTCCTTTAGTTAAAAAAAAAATTACTTCCAAAAAAAAAAAAAAAAAAAAAAAAAAAAAAAAAGTTTTAAATAAATCTTTAGAATTTTCGGCTGATTCCTAATATATAATTTGTTTTACTGATAGGACCTGCCGTCTCTAGCTACATATGTGAGCATTAAAAAATCTGGACCAGCTCTATGATATATATATATATATATATATATATATATATATATATATATATATATAATATATATATATATATATATATATATTAATATATATATATATATATATATATATATATATATATATATATATATATACAACACTTATTGTGGACACAAATAATAAATATTTACGTTGAAATAAACTAAAAAATTAAATAAAATGAATTCGGAAAATAAAAATATTGAAAAAGAGCAAAAAAGCGAAAGATTCTATGAATGATGAGATATGTTTAATTTTCATTCATATTGAAATGTTCCAAATACTTTCGGCAATGTTTCAAAAGAATGACACCTACTTCGAAGGATCTAGAAGTTAGTGCTGCAGAAGGTTTGTGGGCGTACCATACTGAGAGAGAAAGCTTAAATTATTTGAGAAACCACAGTTTACTTAAGGTCCTATATATGGACCTATAATATATATATATATATATATATATATATAATATATATATATATATATATATATATATATAATATATTTTTTTAATAAAGATATATTAATATATATTGGAAAATATATATATATATAAATATATATATATATATATAGGACATTCAGTACGATCTTTCTCCTGCAAATTTTTGTGGGAAAAAGAAGAAAAATTTTCAATGGAGAGGGAAAACAAAATTTACATTTACTGCAAAGAAAATAGTGTAATAATTTATAATATTTAAGTAAGGTTAGTTAGGTTAAGTAATAAGTAAGTAAGTAAGTAAGTAAGGTTATTTAAGTTGCTGTAGGTATTATGGATTTAAACTTATTACTTGGCAACTTTAATCTTTATGCTTATTGGTTAAAAAAAATACCTTCTAAAGTGGAAAAATACAAAATTTTAGTAAATATACCTTTTCGGTGAAAGATCGTACTGAATAGCCTATAGATTTAATATTTTATATATATATATATAATATATATATATATATATATATATATATATATATATATATATATATATATATATATATATATATATATATATATATATATATATATATATATATATATATTGACATTCAATAAAATCTCTATCACATTGACAGTCCCTCAAGTTTTTGCTCATTGTCTCATTTAATTTACAAACGAACTGATTTATTGATGCGTTATTCGTAACTATGTTTATTACTTGCTCTTATTGATTTCGAATTCTTTTCAAGCATCAACAAGTTGATGAATATATTCACTGAAATATTGCTTTTTGGTGTCTCTTACTGCTAAGGTTTTCTAGTAATATTATTTTTATCTTCGTCTAAATTTCTAATATAAATTGCAAAATAATTTTATTTTTCCAATGTGTGTACCTTTAAGCAACTATTGAGTTTCTTTTTGGTTATACAATCGGTATTTCTAGAACCATTTATTGATTGATGTTTCTGTATAAAGACTCAAAAATTTCAACGACCTTTATCTGCATAGCCTTTTAAATCCTCCTCTTGTAATAAAATAAGAAAAAGAAAGGTTTTAGAGGTTGAAGACGTATCCTGAGCCACTTAAGTAATTATTACCATTTTTACTACAATTTATATATATATAATATATATAACTATATATATTATATATATATATATATATATATACTATATATATATATATATAATATATATATATATATATATATATATATATATATATATATATATATATATATATATATATATAACGGTATATCTTTTCATAGAAAAAGTGTCTTTAGTAAACTAGATTCAAAAATTTTAAAAATCGTCAGTTGTAGTAGATGGGGTAGTAGGGAAAGTGTAAATAACCTGTTGTTTATCATAACAAAAAATGTTTCATATGTCTGCCATATTGAATCGTCCTTTTTCGCAGCACTCTTCCATCACCAATTATTATTATTATTATTATTATTATTATTATTATTATTATTATTATTATTATTATTAGTATTAGTATTAGTATTAGTATTAGTTAGTATTATTATTAGTATTAGTATTAGTATTAATATTATTATTATTATTATTATTATTATTATTAGTATTATTATTATTATTATTATTATTATTATTATTATTATTATTATTATTATTATTATTATTATTATTGTCATCATATCATATATAGTATTATTATTAAACATGCCAAAAAACGTCCCCAATTCGTTTCCTTTTGTTGAATGGACTTTAATTTGCTATAAAATGAACTTACTTTTTTTCTTTTTTGAGCTTCAAATTGATTTATTTTTAAATTCATTTTATTTATTTTTGTTTATTTTGAACGTAAATATTATTAGTTGTGTACCACAAATGAGGTATTTTATATATAAATATATATAATATATAAATATATATATATATATATATATAATATATATATTTATATATATATAAATATAATATTATATATATATATATATATTAATATAGTATATAGTATAGACCCACCTCCACATGCGAGGGCCGTTAGCCTCGCCTCATAGACAAGCCGCCCCGTTAGGAAGCAAGCCCAAAGGCTTGTTATTATATTATATTATTTATTATTATTAATTATTATTATTATTATTATATATTATATTATTATTATTATTATCTATTATTATTATTATTATTATTATATTATTATTATTATTTTAATATGATTTCCAGTATTTCAATCTTTATTTTATTTTATTTTTACTAGTTTTTATTTTTATTTTTATTTTTATTTTTATTTTTATTTTTATTTTTATTATTTTTATTTTTATTTTTATTTTTATTTTTATTTTTATTATTATTATTATTATTATTATTATTATTATTATTATTATTATTATTATTATTGTTATTATTATTATATTATTATTATTATTATTATTATTATTATATTATTAATATTATTATTATTATTATATTATTATATTATTATTATTATTTATATTATTATTATTTTATATTATATTATTTTATTATTATTTATTATTATATTATATTATTCATTATATTTATTATTATTATTAATTATTATTATTATTATTATTATTATTACTTTCAAGATACTTTTAATACATGACGAAAATACAGAAAAAACACAAATACCCCTAGGTTGACACGCATACACAGGCATATATATATATATATATATATATATATTATATATATAATATAACTGATATATCTACAATAAATATGTCTACAATTTAAGCTATGTGGATATATATTATTTAATTCACACAAATTATGTATATATATATATATATATTATATTATATATATATATGTGATATATATATAAGATATATATTATATATATATATATATATAATATATTATATATAATATATATATATATATTATATATATATATATATATATATATATATATATATATATATATATATATATATATATATATTCCATTTTCTTTTAAATTGTGACATTTTGTTTTAGATTTCGATTTTTTTTATCCTCAAATAATATATATATAGTTCTTCCTTAAATAGCTTTAACTTTTTAATTTTGATTTTTAAATTAGTTATTTTTCTTTTTATTACTTTTTTGTTTTGTTTTTTTTTTGTTTTAATTTAAAAATTATCTTTTCTAAATTTAATGTTAATTTTTTTTCCTTATTTATTTTTTTTATTGGTTTTTGATTTGAATTTTTTTTTTCAGTGTTTATTTTAAATTTTTATTAATTTTGTTTTTGTTTTATTTTTTTTTTGTCAAAATTTTAATTTTTTACGAAAACTTAATTAATCACTTAACCTCACTCCCTAAATCCATCCCATTATTTAGGTAAACACTTATTTCATGTATGTAAATCACAATATCGCATGACCAAATCCCCACCTTTAACAATGCACAAAATTCTATTTACAGTACGCGGTAAGATTTTTCATGTATTTATTGTATTAACATAGTCAAAATACTCGTACATGTAATTTAGTAATTTTATCACTTAATTTCTCTTTCATGTTGTAACTTTTATATTTTATAAGTTTATAAACTGTTTTATATTCATGCTGTGTTTTTGTATTTATGTTTTATTTTATAACCCGTTTTCATGCTGGAACATTATTTATATCCCATTTTCATCATCATGTATTTACGTTTAATATTTGAAGTTTTTTATATTTGTTTTCTTTTTTCATGCTAGACGTTTAATCTAATTTATACTTAATTTTATGGTCCTTCATTATATTTTATATTTTATTTTTTCTATTTTTGTATTTTATTGTTTACATTTGTAAATTTTCATGTTAAACGCTAACTTTAAAAGTAATTTTAAAATTGTTATTTTGATTTTTCTCTTCTGGTTAATTTTAAAATATTTATATATATAAACGTAGTCACTAATTTATTGGTCCACAATTAACGCATGCGCAGAACTTTTATTACGTAATAACATTTAAGTTTCTACACACAGAAATTTTTATTAACTTTTCACTTTTATTACGTGTGAAATCACTTATACAATTAAACAATTAAATAACTTTTCAAATTATGCACTTGAATATATGTTAAATATTACCAATATCCCTACATGAACATTTTCAATGTCTAAATATTCTAACCTAATTTTTAAGTTAATCATATTTACGTTAGGGTTATAAAATATTTTATTTGAATAAAATAAGCCATTTATACAAGGATATCATAGTACATCATATTTTTTTTCTTGTTATTTTTTATTTTTATTTATTTATAATTTTTTGTTTTTGTTAACTATTTTATTATTATTATTAAGGGAAAAAAATCACTTAATCGCTTGGTCAATTAGACACTCAAAGGTACACCTACACTACCACTTATTCACGGTCCTTGAATATGACTTAATGATTAAGTGATCTAATGATTTGCCAGTATGAAAACCTATACGTATCCCTACATAAAAAATTTCCACAATACCAGAGCCTGATTTTAAAATATTAGAATATTTTTTATACGAATATTATATAAATATTAAAAATTAAAATATAATAAACATATCAAGAATCATTTCTCTTAAATAAAGCTATATTTCTAAAATACATATATCACAAACTTATTTTTTACATAGGTATCATACAAACAGATATAAAATATTTTCAAATATAACACGATACTTTGAGTGATGTGAAAAGGAATGGGATGCCCTTTTGTTTTGTGTATTTTGTGGTGTGAAAAGGAATGGGATGCCCTTTCACTTTGTGTATTTTTCGTGTTCCTGACCATCTTTTGTTACTTTATTTCATTTGTAAATTAATATTTTATATATCATTTTAAAGAGAATTTTATAAAAAATAGCTTTTATAACAAATTGGTCAATATGAAATTTCATTTATTTAGCCAATCAATGAGATTTTTGGATGTGGTTTAGCTCTGATGTTGTATATAAATGAGAGAATTTTGCCTTTTATTTTATTTGCACATCTGATTATCTCAGGTATGGCTATATAATGAATCATGAGACTTGCTGTTATCAAGATTTCAGAAGGAGGATGTTCCTCACGAGGATGTTCCTCGAATATTAAGATATAAAACAATCCTAAAAATTGCCAATAACGCAAGTTCAAGACGACCTAGGAAGTCAACAGAAAAGGAAGATCGGATATTGCGCAGAAAAGAATTTGCTCAACGACAGCTTAGAAGCTCTAAACTGCTTGAAATATTGAAACGAGGTGACTCCAGAATAAATTCTGCAACCACATAAGAAGAAGAATCTTGGAAAGTATTCTGAGAGGATGTAAAGCTTGAAGAAAGCCTCTCTTACCGGAATCACTGCGGAAGAGAAAAATTTCTTTGGCAAAGCAGCACTGCCACTGAACGGTAGACCAATGGTCAAAGGTTATATTCAGTAACGAATCAACATTTTGATTTAATAACCACTCAGGAAATCAATATGTGTGCGGCGTTGGAAAGGATATGAATATATGACAAGTTGCATTTTATCAACAATCAAGCATCTTATTTCTGTTATGGTCTGTAAATGTATGTGAGCCTCAAAAGTTGGTAGATTGCATATTGTGGAGAAAACGAAGAATACTAACCACTATCTACATGTTCTGACTAATAAAATTATCCTAGTGCTAAATATTTGTTTGGAGAAGAGGAATTTATATTTCAAGATGATAGTGCACCATGTCACCGATCGAAACTTGTTCAAAAATGGTTCCAAGACAACTGCATTTCTCAAATGGATTGGCCAGCTCAGAGTCCAGATCTAAATCCTATAGAGAACCTTTGGCATAAGATTGGGGTAATTATTTTAAAAAACAAGCCGTCTACAAAAAATTTACTAATATTAGAAATTATTAAACTATGGTTTCTGTTTATTAAAATGACTTGTGAAACATTTTTCAAGGTATGCCAAAATATGTGTAAAATGGTCATAAAGAAAGAATGGTCAATAAAGTATTAAATTGTTATGTGTTATTATTTTCCCTTAATTTATATTCCTTATTGCTAATTTAAGTTTTGCAGTATATTATAGTGCACAAAATTTCACGAATTGTGATCATTTACTAATAAATAGAATTTCCTATTAACCCAAAATTTGCTGAATAAAATGGAAGAGTTCATTAAGGTTTAGATTTTGTTCTACAAAACCTTTGGCAGTAAAAAAAAATTTCCTTTTAATACCAATAGGGGGCATATAAAATTCCCTTTAAAATGAGATATATTGTATAATTTCAAATGTAAAAAATGGTGAAAACTAGTTGAAAACATGTAAACCTATCAATTATTTTGAACATATCAATAACCTAACTTCCTATTTTATCAGTAATGCTAAGCTAACAATACCCATCATTAATTAATATAACATAACCTTCTACTTAAAAATATTACAAAACTTACCCTAACCTAACAATGTCTAACCTATATTGATTATGTCAACTACGAAGAATTATCGTCCTAGACAAAGTTCTTACATAAACTAACTAAATATCGGTCAAACTAGTAGCACCTTTAGCTTCAACCTATCAATTACTATTAACATACCAATAAACAAAGTTCCTTACTCTCAAAAGCTGCTACCCTAACAATACCTAACAAAACTTTCCCTAAGCTAACAATTCCTTACTTAGCAGCATAACCTATTAAATACTGCAAGTGCAACAATATCTAACCTAGCAGCATAACCTGACATATTTAAACTGACCTAACCTAAACTATGAATAGTTACTAACATTGTCAAAGTTCTTATCATGTCAATTACCTCTGACTTAACAAAATTTAAATTATCGATAAATACTGTCAAACTAATAGCTCCTATAACTTTAGCCTATCAAATTTCAATCCTCTAACGTATAAACTTACAACCTAACAGTACAGCGTTTAATGTCTTTATCATCGAGCCAAACGTTTTTCTCTATGGTTCAGAACATGTTAAACAACGAAATCTTTATAACCAATAACATTTCCAATATATACTTTATTCGTGAGCTATAAACTCTAAGGTTAAATCACTTTAAGGTAATTGCTATGTACAGTCATAAACATTAATTTAACATATATCTTTTTCAAATGTCCTCTACTAAAAACCCCAAGAGCTAATAAACATCCTAAACTTATTTATTTCAAATATATTAATGACAAATACATGAACCTTACTAAAATATTATAAAAATTATTTGTGCACATGGAGTACTCGAAATATGTTTGATCTAAACCTTAATAATCTATGATTTTATTACAAATATATTAATAACTGTAATATGAATCATGTCAATATATTAATAAAGTAGCTATTTTTTTACACCGTGTGCATGTGAAGGAGATGGTGTTAGATTAATTATTTAACTTTGATAAATGTTTAATAACTAAAATTAACACATCTTGCAGGGACATTTCCTTCAGTAATTTTCGCAGTTTTCAAACTCTAGAAATTCATGCAACTTATATTTTATCTCTGAATCGGGCAAATACTATTCTTTATAATAAAAAAAAAAATCCAACTCGAAAGCTAATAATATTTATAATAATAATAATAATAATAATAATAATAATAATAATAATAATAATAATAATAATAATAATAATAATAATAATAATAATAATAATAATAATAATAATAATAATAATCATAATAATAATAATAATAATAATAATTCTTGTTAATAATAGTTATTATTATTATTATTATTATTATTATTATTATTATTATTATTATTATTATTATTATTATTATTATTATTATTATTATTATTATTATTATTATTATTATTATTATTATTATTATTATTATTATTATTATTATTATTATTATTATTATTTTGAAAATTTGTCCTCATTTAAAGCATCTTTATTAATCTAAACTCTAAAGATTAAAATTTTAACATTAGGGAAATATAAGAAATTGCTAAAAAAAAAAAAAATTTTTGAACAAAAATGTTTTCACGCCAAATTTCTTGTACAGCTCAAATTAAAAAGCAACGTGAACTTTTTTCAGAAAATTACTAAAATATATAGATACTTTTTTTTTTTTTTTTTTTTTGTCATTTTAATATTTTAAATATGCTGGCGTTACATCTCATTACAAAATCATTAGACTGAGTATTTCCTTTTAGACAAATGAGAAACTTACCTTTTTCATTATAACAATTATTTGGTAATAATAATAATAATAATAATAATAATAATAATAATAATAATAATAATAATAATAATAATAATAATAATAATAATAATAATAATAATAATAATAATAATAATAATAAATCAGCTTCTAATTTAATGTGAGATTTACAAGCCTTTTCCAATTTCCTAAAGGTATCAACCGCTTCATGATTGATTTTTTTAAGGACTGTTCTAGAATAAAATATAATAAATGCTTTCTGAACTTTTAATCTAATATTTCGCCTGGCCACTTCAGGCATCATCGGAGACGAGTTCAAGACTAATTTAACAATTTATGAAACAAAATAAGTTATTTAAATATGAATGTGAAGTAACAAGTTAAAGTTTTATACCCGGGTATACTATTAATTCTCTCAAACTTCGTGTCTCACAACATAGATACAGGCTCAGCAAGATCTTTGAACACTTGAAAAACGAACAAGGAACCCTTAAACCCAATCTCGACATTTCTAGTTTTGACATCTTACACCGAGCGGGAAATTCCTTTGAATTGAGGCTGGCTGAGTCTCTCTTAATAAAAAAGCACAAGCCAATTATCAACATCAAGTACAATGAAATGGAAAAATTATTGAACATTTTTTAGGTTTGGCTAGATAGAATCTCTTTATTGATATATTTAATATTTAAGGATCTTAGATTTACGTTAGTTATAAAACTTTAATTTGTTACTTCACATATATATTTAAATGACATTTATTTTGTTTCATCAATTGTTAAATTAGTCTTGAACTCGTCTCCGATGATGCCTGAAGTGGCCAGGCGAAATATTAGATTAAAAGTTCAGAAAGGTTGTTCTATTTTATTCTAGAATAGCCTTTAAAAAAATCAATCATGAAGCGGTTGATACCTTTAGGAAATTGGAAAAGGCTTGTAAATCTCACATTAAATTAGAAGCTGATATAAAATTTCAATAATAATAATAATAATAATAATAATAATAATAATAATAATAATAAATAATAATAATAATAATAATAATAATAATAATAATAATAATAATAATAATAATAATAATAATAATAATAATAATAACGGTTGAATCCAATTCAAATCAAATAATTTTTTTCAGTCAATAATCTGGTAACAGTTTTTTTTTTATTAGAATAATAAATTTAAAATTATTACTTGAACGGAAATTATCATATTCAACTTCGTACATTATTAGCATATACATGACGTTTTTAAATTAATAATAATAATAATAATAATAATAATAATAATAATAATAATAATAATAATAATAATAATAATAATAATAATAATAATAATAATAATAATAATAATAATAATAATAATAATAATGAAAATAATAATAAAATTAATAATAATAGCAATAAGATGGAAAAGAACAGTGAATTCTCTCTCTCTCTCTCTCTCTCTCTCTCTCTCTCTCTCTCTCTCTCTCTCTCTCTCTCTCTCTCTCTCTCTCTCTCTCTCTCTCTCTCTCTCTCTCTCTAAACGAAACATATACATAGAGAATGCTAACTTTTTAAAGCAAAAACAAAAAATTTAACTTTTTCTTTATTATTCCAATTATTTGAAATAGTGTAATTTTTGTGTGGAAATTCTAATTGTTTTTATAAGATAGAGACATTTTTTAGAGAGATGTCAAACTAAAAAATTTCAATGGCAAGTTCGAAATTGCAATTCAAGGTTCGGTTCCAGGTGCAAAAAAGACTTATTTACAATTTATAGAAAACGTAATTTTTCTCTTTTCGCAAACCAAAATCCAGGCTCAGGCTTTGTCTCAATCATATAAGTGGAGCCGGAGCCGGAGCATAAACTTGTAAAATTTTATAATTTTTTTCATTTTATATATATATATATATATATATATATATATATATATATATATATATATATATATATATATATATATATATATATATATATATATATATATATATATATATATATATATATATATATATATATATATATATATATATATATATATATATATATATATATATATATATATATATATATATATTTTTGTTTTCGTTTTGATACACATACTGAATAAAAATCATAAAAATGAATACATACATTGAGACTATAAAACACACACAGACACAGACACGCACATACAAACAAAAACCATGTACGAAATTTTACACGCTTAGGGAAAATCAGAAGAAATTTTAAATTCATTTCACGATTTCCTTGAAGCAGGAAAGGAGATTGGGGAGATCGTGGTGGGGGGTTGGGGGGGAAGTCGGGAAATGGAAGGGTTAGGTGGGGTTCGATCCATGTTTTTTTTTTTATGTAATAGTGAAGTCCAATTTCTTTGGATCAGTGTCCCAATTTTTTAAAATGAATTTGAAGAGAAAAGCCTATGGGCAGATGTTATCCAATATATATATATATATATATATATATATATATATATATATATATATATATATATATATATATATATATATATATATATATATATATATATATATATACTATATATATATTGAGGATGAATATAACCCATTCATCATTACTGAAAAATTTTAAATAACTGTAATTGATGTAACTGAATTTTTGCTAACTGTATTTAGAAAAATGTTTTATCGTTTATATAACAATTTACTGCAACTATAAAAATCATGGCTACAGTTCGGACAGTACTAATAAAATAAATTATGTAAAATTTAATTTTTCATTTATATATATATATATATATATATATATATATATATATATATATATATATATATATATATATATATATATATATTATATATATATATATATATATATATATATATATATATATATATATATATATTGATAAAATTATCTATAATCCCAAGACTCTCCTTCTTAATATATCTCTCTCTCCTTCTCTCTCTATTCTTTTCTCCTTCTTTCATCCGTGGTACAAGTACTGCTTTTACTTTTTTTAAAATATTATAAAACTTTTTCTTTTCAGTTAAGCTATTTACGAACGATCGGAGTATAGCGCCTGTTTTCCATATACATGAGTAGTGTTCTTTCTCTGTTAGGCGAATTGGTATTTATGATTTTTGTCGACAAGGATTCTAACAATAACGAAATAAAACTTTTTAACATTTTCGAAGACTAACAAGACTTTCTAAACGCGATTAAACTCGTAATAGAAAACTTCTTGGATCATTTTTTTTCTATTGGAAATTTTTGTTTCAATTAATGTTAGATAAAAAAATTAATTGCACATTTTTTGGTCAATAATCATGCGTAACCAGAAATGGAGACGTGCGGAGCAAGAACTTCGGTAGATTATTAGGAGGAGTCAGAGTCGGAACAAGAAAATATCATGTTTTTTATAAAATATTTTTCATATTTGCAATAATTTCATGTGAAAATAAAGACGCGTATTATTCACAACCTTTCTTTTTCATTATACTTCATAAATAAAGTAACCTTTAAATTTAATGATTATATAAGTGTAAATGGGTCATAGGTTCTAGCTGAAGAGGGCCGGAGCCGGAGCCGGAGCCGGAGCCGGAGCCAAATAATTTTAAGAAGGTTGAAACTTCAAAGAAATTTAGCTGGTCCGCAGTCATGCAGAAATCAAACTCGAAAAGTTTCCAAGAGAAATTGCAGCGATATTTTTTGTTCTTCTTCTAAAGAAAAGTTGCTCAAACAATTCAACTTCAATTTAAAAAACTTTTCTCAATAATAATAATAATAATAATAATAATAATAATAATAATAATAATAATAATAATAATAATAATAATAATAATAATAATAATAATAATAATAATAATAATAATAATAATAATAATAATAATAATAATAATAATAATAATAATAATAATAATAATAATAATATAATTCATCGCCCTTGTTTTAATTTGTAATTTTAACACTAATTCAGTAAAGATCTACTGTGTAGCATGCTGTTCTATAATTACGAACGAAGCAATCATTTACATCGCGCTAATTGTTAGAGAACCTCTTTTCATCATTACCAATTCTAGGACACGCCACGCCCTAATAAACCTTTTGTTATTTTCTCTCTTTCATATTTGATGGAAGAGATTGAAACAAATTGAATTGTTTTAATTTTGCAATCCTCGTGATATATTTATTCAATTTTATATAAATGATTTGATGTAAAAATATAAAATTCGAAGTTTTTAAATGAAAATCCTATCAGTAAATCATATTCAGCTGCTTTGAATGCAAAACTTTTCTCTTTTATACCCGTTTTGTTTATTATTTAGAATTTATTTGGTTGACAAGTATTCAATAGCAAATTACCGGAATGTGAAGGAATTTATCTGTATTAATATATTCGATGGAATACTGTAGAGGCAAGTATATGAGTTCGATTTCAAGAACCTATATACACGTCACTGAACTTATGAAACGGAGTTGGTTCTTATTGTCTATATGTTATTTCCAAAATATTTTTAAATATTATTATTTAGAGATGCGATGGGACAGTGTATTTTTATTTCTCTTTTCTTTTTATATAAACAAATATTTTTTTTCTTTTATTTTTTTAACTCTATTTCTGGGAACAATTTCAAAAATTTCAAAAATTTCAAAAAATTTCAAAAATTATTTCAAAAATCTGCAATAAAATTTTAAATCTGTACAGTAGTAAAAAAGACTATCCTTATTTCCGTCCTTCTACAAAAACCTATTTTGGAATAAAAATAAAAGTTAACATAATCATGATATATATATATATATATATATATATATATATATATATATATATATATATATATATATATATATATATATATATATATATATATATATATATATATATATATATATATATATATATATATATATATATATATATATATATATATATATAGACATAGAAATATTTTTATATATATAGTTATAGAGATTTATAAGTTATTATTTATATATATATATATATATATATATATATATATAATATAGTATATATATATATATATATATATATATATATATATATATATATATATATATATATATATATTCCTTGTTTAAAGTCAATTACTCCTTATCTAAGTTAGTTAACATAAAAATGAATACACACATTTACACATATGAACACACACACACACACACACACACACACACACACACACACACACACACACACTCACATACAAACAAAATACATGTAAGAATTTTGGTGAATGATAAAGAAATCGAATTTGAATTTTAAATTCATTTCACGATGTCCTCTTAAAACGAATGCAGTAAAACAAACAAATTTTATTTATATAATACACAAGAAATACCTGAAAGAATATAAAAAGATTACATGAAAATGGTCATTGAGAGGAAGAGTTTCAAATGTTTTAGACCAAAGAAGGCTTTGCAGCACTAAATGAAAGACCGAAGAAGGTTTTGCAGCACTAAAAGAAAGACCGAAGAAGGCTTTGTAGCACTAAATGAAAGACCGAAGAAGGTTTTGCATCTCTAAAAGAAAGACCGAAGAAGGCTTTGTAGCACTAAATGAAAGACCG
>JABUQX010127362.1:17500-19959 GCA_015478945.1 Trachelipus rathkii | reverse complement strand
ATGCTTAAAAGTTACTTGTCATTGTAAGCATTAACATTGTTAATGTTAGGGGACATGCGTTTGACCAAGTGTTGGAATAAGTTACGTTTTTGTATGTTATGTTAGTTACTTTACTGTAGTTAAGGGTGAAACTTTGTTAACGTGACTGTTTATTTCTGTTTAAGATGTGTTAGGTCTGTCGTTGTAGGGGGTTATATTCATAGTTCAGATGATGCTAAGTAAACTTTATTAATGTGATGTTACAGTGTCAGGGTAAGGTTAACGTTAATATGATAGCAGATATGCTTGAAAAGTAAAAACTAGGTTACGTCTTTGTGTTTGCCGTGTTAGTTACTTACAGTTTGTTAAGTGGGAACTTGTTTAATGTTGGACTGCTTACTTCTTTGCTATAAGATGTGTTAGGTTGTGTCTTTTGTACATTATTTCTTACAGTTCATGTTCACGTCATGTTAGCTTTATTGATGAGGAAACCTTATTATGTTAGAGTATATTCGATGATCAGTATGATAATTAATCAATGTTGTGATAAATTTTTTGTTAAAGGTTACTGTGACAGATTGTAAGGTTAACGATAATATGTTAGAGATATTGCTTGACAAAAAGCGTGAATATGGTACGTCTTTAGGATGTATATGCCCTAGTTACTTTACTGTTGTTCTAAGTGTAGAACTTGTTAAACGTCAACCGTTTATTCCGGTTTAAATGTGGTCAGGGTTTTGTCGTTGGGAGTAATTATAGTCAGGATGATGCTAAGTAAGTTTTATTAATGTGAAAACTTTGTTACGTTGACATATATTGATTGATGTTTGTATTAAAAAACTTGGATTTCATGTTTAATGTTTATACCGAAAAATAACTCAAAATGTGACCCTTAATTCAATAGATCAACTAGATCACAGATGCGTTCAGAGGGAGTTTGGATGCTGGCTGGATGGTGTTTGATTTAGTGATCTTACTGCTTTAGGGTATGTAAAAACGTAAATTTGTAAGTTATAAACATAAAAAAGAATAAGAAATTTTATTTATTTATTTATTTATTTATTTATTTTTTTTTTTTATTTTTTTTCTTGATGGTTCTCTGAAACCATTATTTTCGAAATCTACAGACCCCCCAATAACATATATAAGGACACCAATATTGTATCATTACCACTAATTCTTTAATAACTCTGGTACCCGCACCGAAGCCAGCAACCGGTGCCGCTGTCCACCTTCTTAGTCCCTCTTGAGTCAGATTCCTTCTTCATTCTTTCCCTTCCCTTATTCATCTTTCATCCTTCTTTCTTCCTCCTTCGACCTCTGTTTGCACTCTGTGCCTCTTTTTTTCAGTCGAGACCCCCTTAATGGGGGGTCCAGACACCCTATACGACTTAAAACCCAACATATTCGAACTCCTACGACCTTGATAACCCTTATAAGGACACCAACATTGTTGTTATACGACTCTTTATTAACTCGGCACCGCAGTGGCTCCAGCACCGGTGCCGGAGCCAACTCATCAGATTCCTATACCAATTCTTTCTAGAAATTACACTCTGAATCATCTCACCAAATTTCAGCTTTATACAAATCAATTTAATTTTTTCATGGGTGTGAGGTCCCCCTTTGCGGGGAGGTCCCCTCCAGGGATGCTAACGTTTCGTTCTACGACGAGGATTACGTTATCCCCAAAGCCAGTCGTGGGTACCAAGTTTGACAGAGATACCATGTCTCAAACTCTAGCCAGAGCGTGGTGCGAAACGGAGCAATGCGGAGAAGGCAGCATATGGCCGGTGCCGGTGCGGTGCGACGCGGTGCTTGCGGTGCGGACCGCGGCTGCGTGCGGTGCGAGACAGTGAGAGGCTGAACCGACGCTGAAGGGGACACGGCAGAGGGACTTAAAAAACAACTCAGAAGTGATCCCCTTCGGGATCACTTCTTCGACGTAATAATAATAATAATAATGTGTATGTGTGTGTGTGTGTATGTGCGCGCGCGCACTCTCGGCGCGCTGACGTAATTCGTCGGTAGGGGCGGTGAGCAGACGCAGGAAGCCTAAGGTGAAGCCGGGAAACCGCGAACCGGAATCGGCGTCCCGGAACCAGAGGCTGAGACGGTGCGGCGGACCCGGAGCTGCTGCTGCTGCTGCTGCAGAAGCAAACGCTAAAGACACGAAACAAAGGGCATGAATGCAGTGTCGCATGCTGAATCGATATTGATTTCGAACGCTATGCAAGACGCTGACGCAGGAGGAGACGCAGAAGGTGACAAAGGATATGTAGAAGGAGTATTAAATCAACTCAAAAGTGTGCCCACTTCTTCAACCTAATAATAATAATAATAATAATAATAATAATAATAATAATAATAATAATAATAATAATAATAATAATAATAATAATAATAATAATAATGCGTGGGCGCTCTCGCGCGCTGACGTAATCTTGGCTGCGCCAAGATTACGTCATCACACTCGATCC
>JABUQX010127362.1:0-7500 GCA_015478945.1 Trachelipus rathkii | reverse complement strand
ATGACCTTTGGTTTTACTACAAAAGTGGAATTGACCATTAAAAGGCATATTTAAAGGAGACTCCAAATGGGAATTGGGGACCTCGACAAAGAAAAAAAGGACACAATGTCAATAAGTATAAGAAATAAGTACTTTTAAAAAATGGTTTTAAAGTTGGAAGACAAATTAAAGAAACACACAGTACACACACACACACACACACACCACACACACACACACACACACACACACACACACACACACACACACACACACACACACACACACACACACCTACACACACACATATATAATATATATATATATATATATATATATATATATATATATATATATATATATATATATATATATATAGACTCTCAGATACTAAGAATTCATCCTCTAACTCGTTTAATGTATCTAACTATAACTTATTTCATAATTTCCGTCTGAAGGGTGGAGTGTGTGCCTATGTAAACATTAATACTTCTGTAACACGTCTCGTGAATCTCGAATCTCCTAACTTCGATGCTCTGTGGTTCAAAATCTTTCTTCCTACTACTACTACAATAATCTTGTGCTTCTGCTATTGTTCTCCTAACAGAACAGATTTTCACCCCTTTCTTTGAATATCTTACTACTCTCACGAGACTGTTATATCTTTCTCATCCAAATACTGAGGTCCTTTATTGGGTTTTCAATGTACACAACACTGAATGGTTGGGTCTTCATGCTGATTAGTGGGGAGGAGGCCGAATCATTGAATCATTCAGGATTCTCAATGATCTGGAGCACAACTAATCAAAGAGCCTACACACATTACGGATCATCCCAACAAATTTCTTGAATACACTTGACCTATGTTTCAACACTAGTCCTCTCTATAAATACACTACCTTTCGGTCCTATTGGTAAATCTGACCACAACCTAATATCTCTTAATTTTAATAATACTTTCTCCAACAGCTCCATCCTGCCCTGTGCGTTTTTTCTGGCACTTTGATCGGGGTGATTGGGGCCTTGCGTCGCTTCTACGCTAACTATAATTGGAATGACTGCTTTGACTCTGATGACGCTTCGGCTTCTGCCATAAGGTGGGAGCTGCAATCGTTGACGGGATGAGCAGGTTCATTCCTTCTTCGACTAAATCTTCCTCTCCTCATAATCCATGGTTCGATTGAGCCTGTTCCCTGGGCCATCTGCTTGTGAGACAGCGCTTATCGGGGGTGCCTCGTTCTCCTATCACTCTCGCTAATTATTCAGCTATAAATCGTTGCACGGATACTCTTCGACGTGCAAAGCGGGCTTTCATCAAACGAAAGTGCGCTAACCTCCTTGGTTCTCCTACTGACAAATCTTTCTGGCCTCTTGCCAAAACATCTCTAACAACTTCTGTAAATCTGCCTTTCCTCCTCTTATTATTCGATCTGATGGCTCTGTTACTAACTCTCCAACTGAATTCTCCCCTATTTTCTTAACTCAACCCTGGACGATTCTGGAATTCCTCCTCCTCCTCCTCAGGTGTCCTATGTCTTTGCATGTGATTACATTTGATCGGGTGCATGGGCTCCTGAGATCTATGAACGTTAGGAATGGATGGCATTCCTCCCTGAGTTTTGAGGGAGTGCTTCGAGCTGGCCCTCCTCGTTCAACTATATTCTCTACGTCTCAATACTAACACTTTCCTCGCGTTGGAAGCACGCACATGTCCAACCTATTCCGAAAAAAGGAAGCCGCTCTGATCCTTCTAACTATCGCCCTATAGCTCTCACTTGTATTCTATCTAAGATCTTTGAAACCCTTCTTAACTCTCACTTCTTAGACCATCTGAAGTCTCATTCCCTTCTTTCCGATCGCCAGTACGGCTTTCGGCGCTCGAGGTCTACTGGTGATATACTTTCCTATTTAACTGATTTATGGTTTTCCGCCCTTAGAAACTACGGGAGACTTGCGTGGTGGCGCTTGACATATTTAAAAGCATTTGACCGGTATACACGCGTCACTGCTCAAGCTCCTCCTGTTTCTCCTTCTTTAAGCATTTATGTTCGTTATTCAAGCCGCTCCTTCAATATCGGCTGTGGCTGATGGAGCCGACTCTTTCTGCCTGCGGAAAATTCCTCGTGGTTCGTCTTTATCCTTCACGCTGCTCTACTTTCATTACCGACTTCTCTCACCCAACATCTAAACTTTATCCACCTCATATGCCGATGACCTGACCCTCATTCCTTCAACCTTACTTCAATTCTGCTCCTCTTTACTTCTAGAATTGCCTCTCGTCTTTAATCTTTCCGATTCTATTCTCGTTGATCTTGATAGAATTTCCGATTGGGGTCGTCTCAACCTTAATCTTTGAAAACTCAACTTCTACAAATCTCCCTCTCTAAACACCTTCTAACTTTTCCCCATTCTTTTCGATTTGTCTCTCGTCTCTCCTGTTGATAATATAAACATCCTTGGCCTTAACATGCCACGAAAAAATGTCTTGGAAACCTCACATCACAACGGTTGCTAGGGCGGCCCCAAAGAACGGGGAGTTCTGTTTAGACTGCAGATTTTTTTTCCTCTTCTCACTTCCAGCCCCATCCGCCTTTGTATGGAGAGTAATTGTTCTTTATTTCAGGGCTCTGGTTTACCCCATTTTGGCAGGGTTGATTCAGGTGTCAAAAGGCTTATGTAAACTGTTCTGCACTTCCAGTTCACTTCTGACCCCCCCCATCTTGCGGCGCGATGTTGGTACTTCATCTCTTTTCTATAGGTACCGCAGCGGCAGGTTCTCGAGGGAACTTATCACATGCGTACACCACTCCTTTACGACGCCTCGTAGCACAAGGTGCTAGAGCATCGAGTTTGTGTTGATATTGGTAACTCCAGGCTATTTCGCTGCGGTGCTTCCTTCTTTCCCACCCTCTGTTCGGTGGAATTCTCTTCCATCTTCTGGTGTTTCCCGCTGAATTTAATCTCCCTCACTCCTTAAAAGCCTGCATACATTCATGTAATTTACGCCATGGAAGAAATTCTTCTTAGCGTGCAACACCTCCATAATAGGGTTTCAGTTCGTGAGTGGTGGTGACAACTGTAAATAAATATATATATATATATATATATATATATATATATATATATATATATATATATATATATATATATATATATATATATATATATATATATATATATATATAAATAGTAATAGATATGCAACTTCAGAGACCATACTTTTTGGAATACGAGTGTAGCTCGTTCTTATCAGCTTTAGCTGATAAGAATTGATAAGAACACGTGTTTTTGAGATAAGATAATTGAAATGTCATGTTATTTCGTAATTATTTTTATTACGTACGCTTTAAAAAGTGTGCGTATACACATACACATACATTATTATTATTATTATTATTATTATTATTATTATTATTATTATTATTATTATTATTATTATTATTATTATTATTATTATTATTGTTGAAATTGTGATCAACATCACAATTTTCTAAAAAATGAAATTTCAACTCCGGCTCCGCTGTTCCGGCCTGGCCCGGCTCCTCTGCTGGTTCCGACTCCGACTCCGGCTCCAGCCGCGATTCCTACTCCGACTCCGCTTCAGTCAACGCTTAGTGTTAATGTTTGTAATGATATATTATTATTATTTTATATATATATAAAAATTAATTAATGGTACAGAGGGGTGGCTGGGCTTTCTTTTTCGACGTTTGTGATGTTCTCCTACTGCTTTTCTTTCCGATGCTTGTACAGCACCTTACCCCCAATCTTGGGGCAAAGAGGAAGGTGAAGAAAGAAAGAAAGAAAGAATTATTTTTATTTTGTTATTATTATTATTATTATTATTATTATTATTATTATTATTATTATTATTATTATTATTATTATTATTATTATTATTATTATTATTATTATTATTTATTATTATTAAGAAGAAGAAGAAGAAGAAGAAGAAGAAGAAGAAGAAGAAGAAGAAGAAGAAGAAGAAGAAGAAGAAGAAGAAGAAGAAGAAGAAGAAGAGAAGAAGAAGAAGAAGAAGAAGAAGAAGAAGTCAAACGTTTCTCGAAGGCATTCATTTCAAGGTCGAATTACGCAATCTTTGTTATTCATTTTGAACAGTCTATAGAGGATTCAATTCGAGTATAAGCCGTTTTTTTATTATTATTATTATTATTATTATTATTATTATTATTATTATTATTATTATTATTATTATTATTATTATTATTATTATTAGTAGTAGTAGTAGTAGTAGTAGTAGTAGTAGTAGTAGTAGTAGTAGTAGTAGTAGTAGTAGTAGTAGTTAGAGTTATCGTATCGGGTTAAAATTTGGAGGGGGTTAGATGGTGACATATCCTTGTTGTATACGAAGTTACATCCCATGGGTCCGGGGGACCCCACCCCCATTAAAAAAATCGAAGTGTTCGTAATTGGTTGGAAATTTGGTGAGTGGATTCAGAGCTGAGTTTGTAGAAAGACTTGTATGTGTGAATCTGTGGAGCATTCCCGGCACCGGTGCTGAGCCACTGGCAGCCGAGTTAATAAACACAACAACAATGTTGGTGTCCTATAAGTTACAAACCTGTAGATCTCGAATATTAGGTTATAAATGTGAGAAAATTTTAGACCCCCCCCCCCCATTAGGGGGCCTGACTGAAAAAAAGAGCACAGAGTGCAAAACAGAGGTCGAAGGAGGAATGAAGAAGGATGAAAGATGAATAAAGAGGGAAAGAATGAAGAAGGAGTCTGACTCAGAGGAGTAGGAGTTGACAGCTGCACCGGTGCTGGCTCCGGTGCGGTGCCGAGTTATTAAATATTTGTGTAATGATACAATATTGGTGTCTTTATATATGTTATTGGGTCTGTAGATTTCGAAAATAATGGTTTCAGAACCATCAAGAAAAAAATAAAAAATAAATAAATAAATAAATAAATAAAATTTCTTATTCTTTATAACTTACAAATTTACGTTTTTACATACCCTAAAGCAGTAAATCACTAAATCAAACCACTATCCAACCTCCCTCCTGACCATCTGTGATCTATTGATCTATTGATTAAGGTCAAATTTTTACTAAAATTGTAACGTTTTACATACCCTAAAGCAGTAAATCACTAAATCAAACCACTATCCAACCTCCCTCCTGACCATCTGTGATCTATTGATCTATTGATTAAGGTCAAATTTTTACTAAAATTGTAACGTTTTACATACCCTAAATCAGTAAATCAGTAAATCAAACCACCATCCAGCCAGCATCCGGCTACCCTCCTGTCCATCCTTGATCTATTGATCTATTGATCTATTGATTCAAGTCACATTTCGAGTATCATTTTGGATAAACATAACATAAAATCAAGTTCTTTATACAAACATCAATCAATATATGTTGACGTAACAAAGTTTCCACATCAATAAAGCTAACATATCGTTACATGAACTAAGAAAATAATGTACAAAGACAAACCTATCACAACTTGCACACGAATAAACTGTTAACATAAACAAAGTTTCAGACTTAACAACAGTAAAGTAACTAACATTGCATGCAAAGCGTAACCTATTCTTACTTTTTCAAGCATAACTCTAACATATTAACGTTAATCTTACATTATGGTAATATTTAACTAAAATTTATCACAACATTGGTTAATTATCATACTGATCAACGAATATACTCTAACATAATAAAGTTTCCACATCAATAAAGCTAACATGACGTAACATGAACTAAGAAAATAATGTACAAAGACAAACCTAACACATCTTAAGCAAGAATAAACAGTCAACATTAACAAAGTTCCACACTTAACAACAGTAAAGTAACTAATATAGCATACAAAACGTAACCTAATCTTACTTTTTCAAGCATATCTCTAACATATTAACGTTAATCTTACACTGACACAGTAACATTTAACTAAAATTTATCACAACATTGGTTAATTATCATACAGAGCAGCGAAAGTATGCTAACGTAACAAAGTTTCCACATCAATAAAGCTAACATATCGTTACATGAACTAAGAAAAATAATGTACAAAGACAAACCTATCACAACTTCAAGCATACACACGAATAGACTGTTACAAACAAAGTTTCAGACTAACAACAGTAGCAACTAACATTGCACGCAAAGCGTTGGCCTATTCTTTACTTTTTCAAGCATTAACCTAACATATTAACGTTAATCTTACACTAACACACTAATATTTAGCAAAAAATGTATCATAACCTTGTCCGATTATCATACTGATCAACAAATATACTCTAACATAATAAAGTTTCCACATCAATAAAACTAACATAGCGTAACATTAAGAAAATAATGCACAAAGACAAACCTAACACAACTTACACACAAATAAACTGTTAACATTAACAAAGTTCCACACTTAACACCAGTAAAGCAACTAACATGGTATGCAAAACGTAACCTAATCTTACTTTTTCAAGCATATCTCTAACATATAACGTTAATCTACACTGACAGTAACATTTAGCTTTTAAAATTAGAATGCATCTAATTATCATACTGATCAACAAATATACTCTAACGTAATAAAGTTTCCACATCAATAAAACTTACATAGCGTAACATGAACTAAGAAAATAATGTACAAAGACAAACCTAACACAACTTACACACGAATAAACTGTTAACATTAACAAAGTTCCACTGAGTTCTTTATATACTAACCAGCGAATATATGCTAACATAACACACATTAATAAAGCTAACATAGCATCATCAGAAACTAGAAAAATAATGTACAACGACAAACCCAACACAACTTACTACGCCCTAATAAACTGCTAACATTAACAAAGTTCCACACTTAACACCAGTAAAGTAACTAACTTTACATACAAAACGTAACCTATTTATACTTTTTCGCTATTCTAACATATTATCGTTAATCTTACATTGACACAGTAACATTTATCAAAAAAATGTATCATAACCATACCTAACCATCATAATACCTAATGAGTAAAGACGAATAAAGTAAAGTTTTTAGGCTTATCTCTTTTTAGACTCCGCCTCCTTTCAGAAAATACCAACTCTAAACATGAAAAATGATTTTATACTTTAACCATTTGCATAAAGTGATGCAATACTTATTATATTTGACCCTCTGGCAGGATATACAAGCAATGCATCATGCTCTAACATATTAACGATTAAACATAAATGACACATCGTTGGGAATAACGAAACTCCTCGCGAGGATATCAACAACAACAAGCGTAGAGATGTAGGGAGATGTCTACGTATCAGCACTGCGAAAACTATCCTACTGAAGAAAATAGTGTATAAACATCCCTTAAATGTACGAGATTCTTTCTTTCAACCAATCAGAAGAAAGTAAACAAGAATACGACGTGCGAATGAACCATATCAGTTCAAAAGGGTATATATATTCTCGTTGAAGCGGCGCAACGAAACGCGAAAGCGTTTCAATGATAAATGCGAAAAACGGCTAAACACCCAACCCGAAACTGAACGAAGCAATACC
>JABUQX010127361.1:0-30851 GCA_015478945.1 Trachelipus rathkii | reverse complement strand
GTGAGTAGATGATTTGTGTCATCTAGTCGTATGTACTCTTCTATGTGGCCTAATTATCACTTGCTCAACATATTATGGTTATTTTGCTTTTATAGATCTGTTTGCCTAAATGTATCTGAATATATTTTTCTTGATATATGGTATTCTAAATAAATTCCGATTTAAAATAATAGGATCATTATATATATATATAGTATATATATATATAGTATATTATATAGTATATATAGTATATATAATATATAGTATATATTATATTTATAGTATATATAATATATATATCTTCTTCTTCTTCTTTAGTCATTGACTAAACTTCGAATGGGAGTAAGGTGCGTAAAGAGCATCGGAAAAGAAAAGCAGTAGGAGAATATGACAAAATGTCGAAAAGAAAGCGCCAGCCTTACCGCCCCTCCCTTTTGTACCATTATTAGTGGAAAACCGTCACAGACGAGAAAATCCACCCTAGGCTTCATGGGAGCGTGCGGCGCGACGGACCCTCACTGGTAAATCGTCAATGTAAGGGTTCATCCCTTGGCGCCAGGGTGGGGCCACAACGCATGCCGAACATACAAACCGCATTCTCTCTTCATGGCACGCTGTTATCTCGCCTCTTGGCCCAAACTCACATTTTTTCTGCTTCGACATTCGTTCACCGCTCAATCCACTTTCTTTTCGGTCTCCAGCCGGTCGGTTTCCAACACGCTCGCCACTTAACATCCGCTTAACCAACCGAGCTATCATTCATGCTTTCCACATGACCAAACCATCTCAACATACTTGTCATTTATTCTCTCGATTACCCGTTCTTCTTCACACACAACAACTCTCGTAATAAGTTTCATTCCTCATTGTTATTAATTCTTCTCACACCTAAGGCATGCCCCAAGATTGTCCAGCTGAACACATTGAACTTTAGTCTATACTTCCTTATTCCAGACAATAGTCTCACTACCATTACCATAGCAATAACACAGGTAACAACATACCGCCATGTAAGACCTGAGGGCGCACGTCAAGACTTAGGTCCCTTTACATCCAAGCAACGATTTAATTGCACCAGCACCTTCCTGCCATTACCAACTTTCCTACTACAACTCTGCATCATCCGTTCCCTTCTCATCCAACACATACCTAAATATTTAAACTCAGACACTTGCTCGAGCTGCTCACCATTAACATAACTTCACACTGAGGCGTGTCCTCACTCACAACCGCATAACCTTACTCCTTCATCTACGTTTACTTTCAAACCCATCCTTTTATATACCTGCCAAATCTCTCTACCAATCCTCTCAAACTCTTCTTCAGATTCTCGCAACACAGAACCAAATCATCCGCATATGAATAGGTAGGGCACCCTCTCACTCATTCTCCATGTCTCGCATCATCTAACACCATTTCTGCCATCCCACCTCGAAGTTCTTGCATAAACCCCATCCTATACATTGCAATAACCAAGGAGCACATAACGACAACCCTGTCTCACTCCGCTATTAATCCTAAAGCCAATCACCATTGACACCATGTATTCTTACACTTCCATCCTTTCGACATGACCAAACCATCTCAACAGTAGGACTTTCATTTATTCTCTCATTTACAACCTTTCTTACACCAACAGCAACTCTTAATAAGTTCATTCCTCAATTTTATTAATTCTTCTCACACCTAAGCATGCCGCTAAGATTGTCCATATGAAACGACATTGAAAACTTTAGATCTATACTCTGTATTCCAGACCAATAAGTCTCACTACGCATTACCATAAAAAACAACAGGTAACTAACATACCCTCATGTAAGACCCCTAGCGGGCACTCAAGGACTTATGGTCCCTTTACATCAACCAACGATTTAATTGCACCAGCAACCTTCCTGGCCATTCACAACTTTCCTACTGAACTCTCTGCATCATCCGTTCCTTCCTCATCCAACATATCCTAAATTTAAACTCAGACACTTCTCAGCCTTCTCACACATCGTAAACATAACGTTCACACTGAGGGACTGTCCTCACTCCACAACTCATAAGCCTTACTCTTATCTACGTTACTTTCAACGCCTCTTTTTTTACACATGCTGCCAAATCTCTCTACCAATCCTCCTCTCAAACTCTCTTCATAATTCGCCACACAGAACCAAATCATCCGCATATAATACGTAGGGCACACACTCCAGCTCACTCTCCATTCTCCATGCATTCTAAACCATTTTCCTGCCATCCCCACGCTCCAAATTCTTTCATAACCCATCCAAATAAATTGAATAACCCAAGGAGACATAACACAACCCTGTCTCAGCTCCGCTATTAATCCTAAACCAATCAACATTGACACCATTTATTCTTGACACAATGCTTCACTATCCTAATCGTCATACATACTTTTGATTCCATTCAGAAGCCTTACACCAACACCATATATCACTAAATAGCCTGCCATAAAGCTTCCCTAATAACTCTATCATACCGCCTGTTGCAAAGCCATAAAACCTAAATAAAATTTATTCTTGCTTCTCCCTATTTTCTCAATCATTTGTTTCAATGTGAAAGTTTGATCTACACATCCTCACCATCCTAAACGCACGCGTTGTTCTTCACCAATCAGTCCTTCAGTCACCTGACGCACTCTTTGACCAAAATACCAGCATATTACCTTCCCTACAACCTCAATAAACTTATTCGCCCTATAATGTTCTACAGTCGCCCTTTTCTCTCTTTACCCTATATAAGGGTACTATTAATGCCGCCTCGCTCCAATCCCTTGGAACTATACCGCCTCATGAAACGCTTTATATACGACCAACTTCAAATCAATCAATCACTTTGCCTCCGCTCTTGATCATTGTCACGCGTAATGTTTCATCCCTATACCGTGGCAGATTTACACCATTCTCAACTTTCCTGCACTCTCGCTATTACCTCCTCCTTATCTAATAACCTCCCATCCCAAAATACCTATTCCTTCTTGCAACAACAACCACCCACATTCACTAACACCTCATCATACTGTTAATATTGTGGCAGCTTTCGAAGTGTTCTTTCCACACTTCCCTCACATCCATTTCCTCAGTTACAAAAGCACCATCGCTATTCATTATTCTATAAGCAGATTCCCCTAAATTCTCATTCTTAACCTTTCGCGCTTCCTTCCAGAAGAGCTTCCTATTCCTTGTATGTCGCTTGGTCATCGCTCCTTTCCAAACTGTTCATGTTTACCTCATTGTTTTCATCCTACGTAGCACCTTTTAGTATTTTTTTTTCCCTCCTTATATAATTCCAAAGCATCTTTCCTTTTGAAACTTCATCATTTGCTTTAGTACATTCACCGCGCTTCTTTTTTACCTTTAACCGCTTCATCACCTCTTCATTCCACCATTCTCTGTTAAACATTCTACTTCCTACTTTAGCAGCAATCCCACATACTTCTTTGCACTACTAACAATTGGTTCCTTCATTTGCCCCGAGATTTGTTCAGTATCAACTTGTTCACATTCAAAGGATTTACTTGCGAGCCCTCTTACATACTTATCCTTATTGTCTTGCTCCCATAACTTCTCACTCTTAATTTTACCTACTTCCTTTCGTATCACCTTCCTCTCCATCCAAGCCCCCACTACTTAATTTTACATAAAACAACATAATGATCCGATAATCCCATTCCTAAACCCCTCACTGATTTAACATCAACACATAAAACAACATCTCCTCTTCACCAACACAAAATCACTCATACTTTTCACTTCGTAGCCATCTGCTACCTACACCAAACTCTAAGTATACTTATGGATACCTTGTGTTTTAAAGAAAGTATTACTTACACGACATACCTCGGTCGTCTTCACGAAATATTCAATCACCCTTCCTACCATTCCTCATCTGTTCTTGCCCGCCACCCCAAACGCCACCTGTTATATGCCCCATCCCTTTTTTGATCACCTATCGGCCAACGCATTCAGGTCCCCAACACTAGTCAATCTGAAGCTCCTACTCACCCCATCCAGAGCATCATTCAGATTATCCCAAAAAATCGTACTCTCTTCAATGATGTTGGGGAGAGTGACGAAGCACTCGGTGAATCTGAAGCCCACTAGGGAAGTTATGGCGCTCCGAACTGAAATGACCCGGAAGAAAGAAAGTCCCCAAACATTCACACTTAAACTCAGAACTAAGATTGAATAATAGATGCACTACAACTACGTTAGCATACTAATAAGGACGGTAATGATCTAATCTACCGTCTTAATAGGTTAATAGGAAAACTATACTATCAGTTAGTAAGGTAGTACGGTAACTATCACTGTAGCTCTACGGTTTGGTTAATTTGTTAGTTAGCCTAAGCTTTTTCTAACGGTAAACGAGTTTCTTACCAGAACGAACTAAAGAGACATCTAGGCAGCAAACTATTCATCAGCAACTTCTTTAAATTGAATGGCTTCCTCTCCCTCCGTGAATAAGTAATTACAACGTTAAACTGAATGAATAGAAGGGGGAGAAACAAAATGCTTCCTTTTGTAATTTTATTTAAAAAACTAACTGTTAAGGGAGGGAAGCTAATTACATCATTCGTGACCTATCGAGGTCCTGTAAAATCATGGTCTGCATTAAAAGTAATCACAGACGGAACTGTATGTTCGAATTTCCAAATATTATTTACATAGAAAATATAAATAATAATGGAACATTGAGTTAATTTGTCTGTGTGTGTGTGAGATGCAAAAAAAAAAAACATGAACCGTAACTCAACTTAATTATTCTGTTTCTTCTTTCTGATGAGTCCAATTGGATCGGGAATAGGTGAAAGTTGATAAATTGCAGTAAAGTGATAAGCTGTGGTTCAAGATTGAGGTTGGAATCTGCCAAGATAGGCAATTGTTGTGATCCCAAAATTAGCAGGTGTGAAATTCCAAAATAGGTATAGACTGATCCCAAAACTACTGCGAAAAATCCCAAGATAGGTAATGCCGAAATCCCTACAATGGCAGCCTAAAGTAGCAATGTTGTTGTCCCAATATAGGCAGTAATATTCCCAAGATAGGTAATGATGGTCCCAAGACTGGCACCTGTAATTAGACAAGTCAATTATATAGATAAGCTCCATGACTGTTAATACAGGGAGTGAAGAATCATTAAAAAGTGATATTGAACTGAAAACTTGATGTACCTATTGGTGAATTATCCCTCAGCGAAGGATACTGAGAAGGTCTTAAAAATATGAAAAGCTGATCTGCTGATGCTGATTGAAGAAAAGGTCTGGAAAAAAAGAGGGTTTAGCAACTCATAAATCAATGAGCGCTTGTACACATCTTACAAACGAAAGATTGGAAACTGGGAAAGACATTACTTCACGATGCTGTAACTCCTCTTGACAGCAAGAGACAAAAATGGGTTGTGGTGGAAAATGTCCACTTTCATAAAATCAGAATATATAATGTCTGTAAATGACTAGTCTAATTATTTTACCTAAAGATAGATACATTAGTAGGATGGGAGAAAGTGCATGTGATTATAAGCATACAAGAAAATAATAATTATACATAATTAAACACTAAACAACATATATATATATATTAGTGATGCACCTTTCAGAAATAAAATTAGGGTGGAGTCGGGGTTACTGCGACAGCCACCCTTACAACGCCATGTAAGAAATCTCAGAATTTCGTTCCAGAACTATTCCAAGGTACCGTTCCGTATTCTGTTGGACAAGGCACCTCCCATCAACTAATTATTATCTGCTTCGTTGAAAAGGCTTCCAGTCTTAACTGGCGAGGAATGATCGGGACGATTGATCAGCGACGAGAGAACTTAGAGGTGTATTAAAGTCGAACATTAGTGAGTGGGTCTTCTTCTCAACTGACAGAAGTGCTTGCACGAAGTATACGCACGCCTCCGCGAATTGGTTAACACTAACATCACTCGCAGCAATACTACATGTCACAGGATCCCCCTCCCAATTGTGACGTTGCCATGTCCTGCAATCTGTCACATATCTCTCAGTGATTGCCCTCACAATGGACCCATTTCGCCGTTTGTCATTTTCCTATCTATGCGTCCATAACACCTTCTAAAAGTTTCACCATATTTTTTATATGAATCCCCCCACCTTTGATTAAATTAACTATCTTCTATTATCTTACCGAAACTAAAATATTAATAACATCTTAGGCCTGGCAGAATATATATATAGACATATATAATATATATATATATATATATATATTTATATATATATATTACTAGATATATATATATATTATATAATTATAAATATATATTATATATATATTATATATATATAATATATATATATATATATATATTATAATATATTATATTTAAATATATATATATATATATTTATACCGGTTAAACCGGAGGGGGGTAATTTCAGAAGTTGCCGGAGGCAATTTCAGAATTTGTAGTTTTTATTGGTCTTACCAAAAAACCCTAAAGTTTTTCTTAAAAAAAAAAAATTTAATAAAAAGTTGTAGCAGATAACAGGTGCAGTGAACTGCAAAAAAAGTTTTTTAAAAATATTATAAATAACCTAGATTTTTTGATTTTTCTATAAAAAAATTTTTTTTTAAAATTTGTAATTTGAGTTATGGTCTGTGTACGAAAAATAAAGAAAAATTGTAAAATTTGATCACCTACTATTTGATAGTACAGGTTTTAAGCTATGTATACATATACATTTTAACGTTAAAACTAGGCACATTTTCATTTAAAAATGTTATTAACCTTTAATGGACCACCGGGGCCAATTTCAAATTACTGTATTCCAATTCCCCCCCACCCTCCTCACCATGGAACTGGGGTGGGCAATTTGAATCAGATAAACCACAGGACATCGATCGAGGCATCGGAACCCCTATAAACATACCCGACACACAACAAAAATAAAAGTAGCTAAAAATTTATGCTAAGGGTGCCAAGATTAACCAATAAAATAAAGCAAATCTGGCAATGAAGCTAATTTATCATTCTTACTTACTACTAACACGTTAGGGAAGCTCATTTCAGCTAAAGAACCAAAATGGGGAAAATTATATTTTTTTAGGTTTTCTGAAATTTCAATACAGAAAAAAAAATTTTTCCTTCTTTTTTTAGAAATTGGGTTTTAAAAAATAGTTTATATTTGTATTTTTTGAATTACTTTACACATTAAATGATTGCCAAATGCCTATATTTTATTATCGGATCTAGAACTAATTTCTGTAAGTGTTATAGTTTTTTTACAGTTACTTAAAAACCAAAAAAAGGCCCCGAAAAATTCTGAAATAGCCCCGGTTAACAATATAATATATAATGCAAGACACAGCGACCAATGAATTATTCTAATTTCATACCAAATTTTTATTTTAAAACATTTAAAAGTTAAGTACAAGCCAGGAACCACCCATAGAGTTGATTTTCAACCCAGTTGAGGCAGCTTCCCTGTGACTGGGGCAGAAGTTCCGTCTTTTTCAAGGGCTCCCACTCCGGAGCGAAGCAATCGGTTTCGCCACGTGAAGGCGACACTCATCGAAACCTATATATATATATTGTAATGGGCCTGCTGCCATTGCATTTTTTCCCTTTCCAGATTGTGTTGCCTCGACGGATGGTCAGAGAATGACGTGGTGGATGCGGACCAAGCAGTGGAAGGTTCAGGGGAGAGAACTTTTAGGTGGTGTAAGCAAAACTCAATTAGCCGAAAAGCTAAGTAGACGGGCTATGTATGTTTTAATATATATGTATATATACATATATATGTTAAAATATGCATGCCCACATTTTGGTTGTAGATATTTATTATTTCCCTTCCATTCCAGATAGGTGAAATTGAAACCAAATTGGTTAAACAAAGATAAAAAGTGAAGATTCTGTTTCATAAAATAATTTATAAATCGAAGTAGTTAATTTATTCTGCTACTCAGAGGTACCAAAATATTCTGTACCATCTTTTTTGATTATTCTTCGATTTGAAGATCTAAGATTAAACAATTCCCCACATTAGGGTACGTCTTCTTTTTAGTATACCCTGTTCTTATAAGTTTACATTGATTTTCTGTTCAATATCATTGTTTATTTTTCCAATTTGCTATAATTGCGTGAGATTTGATAACTGCGTTTTCTGCAGGGATCAAATCTTGGGCCAATCTCGGAACCGATCTTGACGTTATTAATCCGGTTGAGTCTCATTCTGATTGATGTTGGGATCGCGGTGGATCAAGTATTTTATGAGGCATATGCGATCGTGACTTGAGTGTCCCAGTCTTTCTCTGGCCGGTCTTTTGCCATTTAGCCATTGTTCACTTGCGGCTTAATAATTACCGGACTATAGCCGAAGCCGCGGCCTATATCGTTGATGCTACCGCTTTACGAGACGCTTATTACACCAGAGGGTCGAATGTCTGCAGATAAATAAGTTATGTATTTCACTCATTGTTGATTGATTTACAGCCGTACTTGTATTTGATACGGCTAGATTATAGTAGCCACTAATTGTTGGCGGATTATCTCACTTGCATAGATTTTGACGCGCCGTTAAAACATAGAAATTGTGTACATCCTCATATTTTTCATGTCTGTATATTATTTTGAATATACATATGTTGTTTGTTTGTATATGACTCCGTGAAACTAAGAAGTCTTGCTTCTATTACTTTATGTTGATGTTCTCAATTTGAATAATTTATCTATATTTAAAGCTTATATTTAATATAATTGAATATTAATTGTTCTATAACCGAATCATAATTATTTTTTAACAATACTTCCAGAATATTGTATTATATTTTTCTGTATTACTTTAAATATGCATATATCTATATATATGTATATTTTGTAGTTAATTTATATTTGGGTGGCTATCTTCGCGGGAATGTGATCGTTTATAAATGCGCATTGATCGCTTTTGTAATACTATTTTATTTCCTCTGCGATCCCGTCAGCGTGGATTAGCCGCTAGCCGTCCGTTAACATATTCTGACACTCACGAGAGTATCTGATTTAAATAATTTGTACTGATATGACTATCAGTCACGAGAATACACGCGATAATTCAATGAGGGTTTATGATCGTATCTGGAATGCCAATTTATTACCTCTACGATCTGGTCAACTTCGATTGGCCCCTCTGATCTGATAGGCTGTATTATGGCTGAATTGCGTTAATTTTCATAAATCATATATTATATTTTTTTTATATTTCTGAAAACTTTTAAAAGCACAAGGTCTGTATATATGATATTATTTTTATTAATTAATATTTTTATTAAAGTAAATTGTGTGTCTGCTCCGTTTTTTATATTAGAAGTCTTCTTAGTAAACACCTAAGAGTATCCTAGTGCTTTCCTTTCCTTCTTTCTTTTTTTCTCTGCAAGAAAGAGTTGCGCAATGGCTGGGCTGGCGCTCTCTTTTGCTGATCACGTCGATCATTTTCTTTCCTATTAGTCTGCGCTTAGGGTTTTCTTTTTTTTCTTTTCTCTTTTTCGACCATTGCAGGAGTTTCCCCCTTCGCCGCATAACATTATGTTGAAGTGGCGACCCTTGCCAGGATTACTCTGTTGCTATTGGAACTCTTATATATTGCTACATCCCCAAGCTTAAATATTTCAAGTATGTTAGAATGCAGAGGAATAGCAAGGATGGATGAGTATTGAGGACTTCTGGGGCATTACACCTTCCCAATACATCTGGGGGGATGGCCACGGGGGGTTCAGTAGATAGGGATCCAATAGAGGTAGAGGAAAGAAATATGGTTTTGGAGGAGTTGAAAGCTTCAAATAGTTTTAGTCTGAGAATAGGAGAAAGCAGATTGAATGAAGAGAAAGCGGAGAGGCAGAGGGTTGGCGCAAAGAGCTTAGAAAAACAAAACAACGAACGTTAAGCCACCAGTATGCGGGGACGTTTTTCGATTTTCCGTTTGAACGAGACCAATTACAGTTCTGGCAGTTTCCAGAAGTTATGACCCTAGAGCATTGGGGTGTCGGAGGTTAGTTTGGGAGCACCATTCTACCCTAGAGTAGGCTTTGCGGGGTCGTGGAAAGGTGGTGTGATGTATTCTGTCCTGGAACATCAAGTGCGTCATACCAAAGCGCAAACCCCGCCACTTATCACTGTAACTACTGCAGCTTATACTTGCACCCAATTTCTACAGTTCCACTGATGATTTTTGGTGGGGTTCCACTTAGTGGTGTAGGCACCAGATAAGACCGGACCCTTTGGAAGCTATGCAGGCTCAGTTGACAATGATTACCAAGTCGTTACTCTGCTGACGCAGTTGCATGCCCGGGCGTTTCGGCCGCGCGCCGCACCACCACCGAAGTTTATGCCTGACGATGGAAGACTTTAATAAATTTCTCGGGAGGTTTGAACGATATTGTGAGTTCACCTACCGAGACCAACCTGAGACTGCTGATAGTTATTGGGAATTACCTAGGCGGATCATACTTTGGATTTGTATTTGCGGCCATGTTAACTAAAGATGAAGAATTCCATGATCCTGGCTGTAAAAAAGCGCGCTTATTACATGGTGGAAATCATGGGTCTGTAAGCATGAAGAAGCAAAAGGCCACACAGGAAGGAGATTTATGGGCTGGCTGAGAGAAGCTGGAGAAACTATAATATGTCTTGCGGTACGACTGAGCAACTTGCTAGCGAGCGTACCTGGTATTGGAACATGCGAAGCACATGACAACTTACCGCCGCGCCTTTTTGCACTAATATTTGTGCCGTGGATTAGTGGAACAGAGAATGCGATTAATTGTTGAACTCACGAAGGGCAACTGGCCAAAGGTTAGGTTTTGATCAGATAGTCCGAGTTGGCCAATGAGCATCTACAATGAACTCGGCATAAACCAAGGTAAGATTGAGGTGGAGTCTGACGGTCCATCGCTATATCTCATGTCACTCTAAAGATTCTGCACGAGATAAGACATATGGAACGACAATTGTTGAACCGTTATAGCTCCTAGGAACTTCATTCACCAAAGTTCAGAAGACTAAGGCTCAAGAGATGATAATTTCTCCAAGAAATCAGCAGAAAAATATCTGTTAATGTTGGAAGGACCCAGGGAAGCCCACAAAATGCTAGGAAAGCCCAGGCCAGCCAGCAAAACACGCGAAGATCAGCTAAGCTCTGTCATCATTGTGGCAAGACGAATCATACTATTTGATGACTGTTTCCTCTATCAGAACATCTGTTCGTTCTGTCGAACGAAGGGACATCAAAGGGAGGAATGCAAGAAATTACAACAGAGAAACGGGCGGAAACACCAGTGTGTCCATATTGTTCTGGGGACCACTTTGGTATAAATTGCCAAAGGCGAGAGGATTCTGCGCGAACTTCGCGGAGACCTTCGCCTAAGCCCCAAAGAGCTAGTCAGGGAGCCAGGTCAAAAACTAACCGTTGCACCACTTGTGACGAAGTTCACGAACCAGGCGCGTGCAGTGGTGCTCCTTTAAACTCCACAGCCCCGTGACTCTGGATCAGGCCACGGAGCTTCAGGGGCAAATAAATGATCTGTATTCTGATGTAGACAACCCCTTATCTAATACTGGAGAGGTTAAAGTCCATTTTAGTAATGTAGATAGCCAACCTCTTCATGTTGATGCTCATTGTTGGATGTGGGGACCGAATGTATCCTTGTCTTGTTGACAATGGTGCGTTGCGTCAGCCTCATTAATATTTCATCGGTTTTGGAAGAACTCCCAGATATTGTGCGACGTTCTTCATCTCCAGTTTCAAACAAATTCAGTGGTTTCAGGTCGCAATGCCGTGCGGTGGACGAGATGGTCAAGCTTGCCAGTTGCGGTTTCGTAGCGGGTTTGTCACCGGTTTTGACGAGTTTTATGTGGTTCCTTGCCAGAGGCTTGAGAGAATCCGCTGGTGGTGGGAGTTCCCGGTTGTTGCGAGCCAATAATCGCTCCCCGATTATGTAAACACCATCGAGTTGCTTAGTCGGCGAAAGGAGAGCGGTTTAAGTAATAGCACAGGACTCTATGAGAAGTGTTGAAGGAATGAAGATTTGCACTCGGGAGAGAATGCCAAGTTGGAAGCCTATCAATGTGGATTTATTTCAATAAATCTGGATGGCTGTCCATACGTTCAGGACACGCTCTTATTGGAGGGGGTTCGGGATGGTAATTTGGAAGTGCTTCCTGGGGTGGTCTCGCATGATAATTCGCCGGTGGTAGCTGTGTGTAACTACAGTGAGCATGCAAGGTTTGTACCAAAAGGTTACTTGGTCGGTAAGGTGTTGCCAATTTCTGACGTCGCTGATGTGAAGGTGGGTAATGTGGAAGCTGTTGAGGGTGACTCCAGCGAACCGCATATGCAGGAATATTGGACTAGAGACAAGATTATTGAGGAATTTGAAGTTCCCTCGGATATTCCGTGGACGATACGCAAGAGGAGCAACTTCTTAGATCTGTTGCTTTGAAGTTTCTCTGTTCTCAGACGAAAGGATGGATGATGTTTGGCCTGGCTGAAGAATGTGCAAGCACCCCCCCCCCTAAAATGGGGGAAATTTGGAAAACCACTGAATCGACCCATCCTGTACTGTTGCGTCATTTCAAGGGCCACCTAGCGCAGAGAGATCGAGCGACAGTGTTACGAGTTGGAGGACAGCGGTATTATCCGTAAAAGTCGATCACCATACTCTGCTCCTGTTGTGCCAGTGAGGAAGAAGGACGGTTCTTTGCGTCTATGTATCGATTACCGGGCCTTAAATAAATATACTAAGGACGATGCTTTTCCCTTACCTAACCTAATTGACTCGATATATAATATGTCCGGGTTTGAAATACTTTACCACCAATCAGATGTGGTTCGGGTTATACAATTGAAATGGCGAAGGATTAGTGGTGGGAGAAAGTTACTTGCATTTTTCAACGCCTCTTTTCATTATGAGTTTTTTCGGATGCCATTCGGTGAAAGGGTGGGACCAGCACGTTCCACGGGGCATTGATGCCTGCTCTTCAGAATTCCCTGGTCAGGGTCATGGCTTATTTGGATGCATATAATTAGGTCCCGCACTTTTCGATGAAACAGCCACTTGGTCCTCTGCTGGAAAAAAGCTCTGAACGCATTAAGAGCTAAATGGGTTTAAATTGAAGCCACAGAAGACGAAGTTGTGTCGGGAGTCTGTGGAATTTTTAGGGCATCTTATTAGTGGTCAGGGTATTCTGCCCCTGGAGAAAAACTTATCTGGAGTTCTTGATTTCCAGTGCCTAAGACCGTTAAGCAATGAGGCAGTTCTTAGGTATGGTTAATTTCTACCGGCGCCACATTCCTAATTGTTCCGCAATCGGTAAGCCGTTATCGTGCCAGACTGGCGGACGTGTGGTTCGTTGGACGCCGGAGTGTCAAACGGCGTTTGAAGTGCTCAAGTCAGCGTTGGTTAGTCCAACATTGTTGACATTTCCGGATTATGGTTTGAATTCTCCGCCCTTAGAACTTCACGTCGATGCTTCTGACATCGGTGCTGGGGCAGTGCTATCGCAGCAGAAGGATGGCGAATCTCGACCTATAGCTTTCATTTCAATGACGTTTTCACAAACGCAACAGCGGTATTCTACCGTGGAGCGCGAGTTAGCCGCTTTACGGTGGGCAGTGAGAGCCTTACGACCTTTTCTTTGCAATGAGAAAAAGTTTGTGATCTTTAGCGATCATGAGCCGCTCCAATATTTGCAAAACATGTCGGCCGCTGATGGGCGTATAGCTAGGACGTTAGACGAGCTTAACGAATATAACTACGAAGTGCGACATATTAGTGGGAGGAAAAATGTCCTCGCTGATGCGTTGTCACGTTCACCACTTTCTGCTTTGGAGTCGGATTATTTACCGGAGTCGGAGTCGGTTAACTGCTTGGGTGAGCAGTTCACTATCCCAACTGGTTTTAGGCAGGTGGAGGTACCTGGGGGGGGGGTGATTCGCTCTTCAGATGTTTCGCGCTATGCTTGGAGGGGAGTGAGAATGCTCACATGATATACGGGAAGTAGTAGTTGAGACGAACTTTTGAAAGATCCGAGAAATATAACTGCAGGGTAGGGAACATTTTGAAAAGGCGAAGGACTTATTTGAGACTCCTGGGACAGATGCCTATGCCCGGAGTTAATTCAGCCATCTTCCCAACATTTTAAATATCAGGTGCACGTGCTGATTATAAACGTCTCCTCCCTTAAGTTATGGTGAGAAAGTGGTGATGTGTGTTCTTGGGTGTTGTATCTGGTATTAAAATTATTAATTGCTGCATCCCAATCAACCCCAGTGATGGTGGAAAGCATGTTTACCACAAGACGATAGCAGCATCGCCGGCGTGTAATATGGTAAAGGTTCAGAGTCTCAATATTTCATCTGACGCAGACCATAATCTAGTTTCTAATTCTACGATAGACAGTGAGGGATAATATTTGAAGAGAGCAAAAAACAGATCGCAATCTGAGGAAACTTGTTAGGGTGGTTAAAACTCAAACCCCAGTTCCGCAGTGGGATAAGACCTTAAGTTTATTTAAGCAGTGGGTGATAAATTGTCCTTGGAGGGTGATATATTGTACCTCAACTCGGGAGACCGTAGGAATATATAATTCCCTTTTCATATTTGATTGCTGTAGTCTGTCAGGATTTCATTTGATGAATATGGTTTCATTTGGGTAGCGAAAATAAGTGTAATCTCTTCACTATCGAAGACTTGTGGAATCCAAAGAGGTGGTGCCAAGTTGTGAGATGTGTGTAGGAAGTTGCCACATTGTCAGGCAGAACAAGACAAATCCAAATAGTGTTGAAAAACCACCACTCTTAAAAATTACTTCAAATCATCCTTTTGATTTGTTTTTAGGCAGTGGCATTTGCTCCAGTTGCCACGGCAAGAGGCTTTTAATAATGGTTATTGTTTGTGGGCCATTAGACCACTTTTCCAAAATTTATTTCCGTGTGCCACTCGTCAAGAAAGATAGTATTGCTGTGGCGTAACGCATTTAAGTACAAGTTCGTTACCCTTTTCTGCCATTACATCCCTACGCGTTGCTTAGTGATAGAGGGCGGAATTTATGGGTGAACCGTGTTTGAGAGGTCTTACGAGAGTTCTGGTATTTCTTTCACGTGGTAATATTCAAGCCATATCATCAATTGCAACGGAGTTACAGGAGGGTTAATGCACTCTCTGCAGACATGTTACGGATGTTGGTGCAGTGAGATCCCGTTTCCCTGGGATCTACCGAAGTGCCTCAGGCTCGTGATTTGGTATAATAATACGTGGCATTCTGCCATTAAAGCAACGCCTAGCGAGGTTTTTATTAAAAGGGCGCATTACTTTGCCCGAAATCCTTGTTTGCAACAATATTGGAGGGAACCTTCTTCTAAATTCGCTCCATACAAAAAGGGGGATAACAGTTGTCTAAAAACTCATCTCCCAGGATTGGTCACAAGGGCAAGTTTAAAACGCCGATAGACTGGTCCTTTGATTGTTTCTAAGGTGTATTCTAATAGTTCATGTTCATTATTTATTTCCGATATCCTCTGGAGCCTCAAGGTAAAAGAGTAACCGCACATTATCTCGCAGTTCGGCCGGCGGTTGAGTTCCTTGAATATTGAAGGAAAACAACTATTTTAAAGACCTATTGCTTGCATACGATGATGAATGCGAGGAGGAAGTTAGGGAAGTTCACGTGATATTTTGCCACCAGAGGAACAAAGGGAGGAGAGTAGTTTGGTGACAGAGGAGCAGAATTTATTCGATGCCGTGGAGTTGGAGGAAGAAGAACAGGATTTCCTAGGGTTTGAGGCCTCACCATTTTCGTGTGATGAATATTCTGCTCTGCAGGACTTGGCTGAGAGTCAAGAGCGGTTAGACACGATGATGAAGCCTGTAGTGTTAGATCAAGTACAACACCTTAGTAGCGGTTGTGGCAACACCATTGAGGAGGTCTTCGTCTAGTCCGAAGTCGAGCTCCGTTGTTGGTTCTGCCAACAATCACGGTCGCATTGATCCTATTGAGGAGGGTTCTGATGGAGTCTGCGAGTTCGGAGTCCCGATTGTGGATTCCTATGTCCGCATTACACCCTTCGGCGCGGCCTTATCGCAATAGGCGAATTTCTTTTACCGCTCCGCTGATTCAGTTCGAACCCGCTTCGCCGTTAGCGGATGGGTCGGTTCAGATGGAGTCATCTGAAAGTCGGGAGGAGTTTTTTGGAGAGCTGGAAACATCATGGAGCCAGACGTCAGCATTTGAGGGATTTAGCCCTCAGGTGCAAAAGTTGTTACGGTCATCCCCTCATAATAATTCACTGGGGGGCATATACGATTCAGAGTCATCTAAGAGCGAGCATGAAAGCGAGTGTGAAAGTTTGCCTGGAGAGTATATGAATGATTCCTATGTGGAACCGGAGGGGTTTGCTATCATCCTAGAGCCAGTGGGTTCTGATATTCTGTTGGAGCCAGAGGTGGCAAACCAGCCGCCACATACGAGATCCAGGGGGGCTGTAGCGGATCTTTCGTATACCATGGCTGTCCCTCTGGAATATCAGCACCGAAAACCAGTTAATATAATCAAAAAATTATAAAAATTGACCAAATACACTATCTACTGATAAAAGTAATTAAATCGAAGAAAAAAAAATTTATAATAAATTATGTTGGGGAAAATAATTAAAACGGGGAAAAAAGGGTTCATTTAAAGTAATCGTACTGCGAACAAAGTAATATTAAATATATTAGCGTTTAATTGATTAAAGCAAAAAACATAAATCTTGCGAAGGAAATAATATGAAAATTTGATGAACGTTTTATTAATAAAAAGTTAAAAAGCGTAAATCTGCGTCACAAAAACAACAGAGCAGAGAGAATCTCGTGGTATATATCATGATGCAGCCGTGCTTTCCGAGAAAGCGTAATCGATTGGTCTGAACGCTAAAAATGATAATAACATGCATGAATGCGGATACTAATTACTAATTGCCTTACAGGTCTTATTTTCATTTTTATTGTTGGTCATTTTGAATATATAACCATGCCTTTGTTCTAAATGTGATATTTTATTTGCAGATGCAAGAACGTCTTGAGTCATCGGAGTTCCACGAGGCGGTTGCTTTCCGCAGAGTGACCAATAAATTAGAGGCCAAGTGGGCCGTAAAGATGAATGTAAATGCCCGGGTTGGGCGGAGTATTGAGGAGGTTCCGGCTATTCTTCGGGACTTAGACATTAAAACAGTGGATATTCTGCTGTTGTTGGGGTTAACCTCCTTTGCGTGGCGGAAGGTGCTCTTCTCAAAGGCAGAGGGAGTCTCTCTGGCTAACAGATGACCCTGCTGCGGACTGGAGCACAATTCCGAGGCTGATGCGTGACATTGAGAGAATCTGTCACCGGGCAAAAAAACGCATGGAGGTTTACCTTCTGCTCCCCAGCGTAAAAAATATTTACGCGTTCAATGAAAATACGTTGATAAAGAAGGGACTTGAAATATTTGATACCCTTAATGGAGAGCGAGCCAATGTTTCAGGCGGAGTATTTGCATGAGCGTTCCCGGGAGATTTATAACTGGAACCTGGGTCTTAAGAGGCTGGGCCTCGGGTATCGTTTCCTCATGATGAATCATGGGTTCAACCGGTACGCCCAGGACAACGCGTTTCGGTTTTCTACCCGGGACGCCCCTCATGCTCGGTTTTTGAGACACGATTCGGAGTCCTTGCTGTTTCCGGCAGTGTTATCGGATGGGTTGCACTATACGGATGCATGTGTAGAGGCATTTTTCGACTCCATCCACCCAAGTTGTCGGTGGCTCCATCTTAGGCGAAGGCCGGCATTGGGGGCGAGGGTTGCGTCGGGGGAGGAATATTCTGTCCCTGTTACCGCTCCGGTTGGTGGGATGGCCGCGCCCGAGTCTCCTCGGTGCGGTCGACCCAGGGGGTTCTCCCGTCGTCAGTTCTCCCGGAGGTTCCGGAGCCGCCAGTATTTGGGGCTTGTCGAAGTGCCCGAACCCTGGGCGATTCTGCGGCAATGCATTATTACGTGCAGATGACCTCATCTGTTTTGGATGAGGGTGTGACCAAGGGGGTGGTGAGATTGAGGTGGCATCGTTGGTGTCCTTGAGATGTCTTCCCCGCAGGGCTGCTGTGAGTGAGTTCGGGAAGAGTCGTAGTTTGTTGGATGAGTCATTCGAGGAAGAACTCATCTCGACAATGACGCCCACTGTTGCCTCTCTGTGCTGACCCGTAGGAAATACACGGGGAGCACATTATTTCTCTCGAAGAAGGATAGCTCTTCTGAGCTTGGTCGGGCTCCCTGGGGCTGTGAACTTCGGGTTGAGGTCAGTGGCGGAGGTCCGGTGGAGACGGAGTGGGGCCTTGCTTCCTGGGCGGATTCTTCTTTGGAATCTGCCCAGGCGTATTATGCTCCTAAAGAGGGAGAAGTGGGAGTGAGGAAGTCGGCACCGGAGGCCCTGAGTATGGCAGAGGAAAGGAAGCTCCAGTTTTATCTGGAGGGTCTGGAGAGATGTATGATGCCGGAGGGCACGTCTGCCCGGCGGGATGCTATCCTTAAGACACCCCAACAGTCCAGCCAGTGTAAGAGAGAGCAGAAGTCATCCCCAGCACCTGTTGTTTTATGTTATGTTGTGACTTCCTATGGAAGTAATTCACACAGGAGTGGGTTAATATGCACCGTGCCTTAAGTAAAAGAATTTTTTATATATTTAAAAAAATAAAAATAATAAATACATCTTCTTTAATAAATTTTTTTCTGTTCATCTTCAGTCAATTCACAAAAATGGTCTTATTTTGAAAAATTAATCAATCGGCGGTTGATTTCTTTCAAATAATATTCTTTTAAATTTTTGTAATTGTATATATTAAGCAATATTTTTTTATTCGTTGAAGTGTTCGCTGAATTCCGAATGTGAGTCGACGACTTTATACGAGTATCCTATAAATTGTTGTTGAAAAAAAAAACAAAAAAAAAAAAAAAACAAAATGGAAAAAAAAAACAAAAGTAACATACTGAAAAAAAAAAAAAAAAAAAAAAAATCCTTTAAATGTAATCCAACTCTGTTTTCAAAACACACCTGATAATAACCACGGACCAGATCAATATTTGTAAAATATTTATTGTGTAACTTCCTTTGTATAAAAAACTCATTAATGGGTAATCGTTATGTTTTAAATTTTTATTATTATTATTATTTCATGTGTGAGGTTCCTTCCCTCAAAGTTTGGGGGGGGGGGGGGTATTTATTGTTGGTTGAGCCAAACAATTGTTGTTCTTTGAAATTGCCCTGGTATTGAAACAATTGATAGCTTTTCCCGAGTTGCTGAGAAAATGAGGCATTTTTCTGGGTGGGGAATAATGTACATATGGGCTGCTGCCATTGCCATTTTTCCCTTTTCCAGTATTGTGTTGCCCCGAGGATGGTCAGAGAATTGACGTGGGATGCGGAACCAAGCAGTGGAGTTCAGGGGAGAGAACTTTAGGTGAAATGTGAGGCAAAACTCATCTAGCCGTAAAGCTAAGTAGAGGCTATGTGTGTTTTTAATTATATGTAAGTATATACGATATATATTGTTAAAATTGGCAGCCCACATTTTGGTTGTAGATATTTATTATTTCCCGTGCATTCCAGAAGATCGAATTGAAACCAATTGGTTAAACCAAGATAAAAAGTTGAATTCTGTATTCATTAAAATAATTTATAAATCGTAGTAGTTAATTTATCTGCTACTTCAGAGGTACAAAATATTCTGCTACCATCTCTTTTGATTATGTCTTCGATTGGAAGATCTAAGATTACTTCAATCCCCAATTAGGGTACGTCTGTCTTTTGTATACCCTGTTCTTATAAGTTTACATTGATTTTCTCTTCACTATTTCATTGTTTATTTTTCCAATTTGCATAATTGCGTGAGATTATGATAAGCTGCGTTTATCTACAGGGATCTAAATCTTGGGCCAATCTCGGAACCGATCTTGACGTTATTAATCCGGTTGAGTCTCATTCTGATTGATGTTGGGATCGCGGTGGATCAAGTATTTTATGAGGCATATGCGATCGTGACTTGAGTGTCCCAGTCTTTCGCCATCTAGCCAATGTTCACTTGCGGCTTAATAATTGCCGGAACTATCCGAAGTTGCGCCGCTATATCATTGATGCTGGCGCTTTACGTGACACTTATTATACCAGAGGGTCGAATGGCTACAGATAAAGTTATATTCTCCTCATTGTTGATTGATTTGTAGTCGGAATTATATTCGATACGGCTAGATTATAGTAGCCACTAATTGTTGGCGGATTATTCACTTGCATATATTCTGATGCGTCGGTAACATAATAATTGTGTAACCCCTCATATTTTCTGTGTCTTTGTATTATTTTGAGTATACATATGTTATTTGTATATGTATTTTATGACCCCGTGACACTAAGAAGTATTGCTTCTATTATCTTATGTTGATTTTCTCAATTTGAATAATTTACCTATATTGGAGCTTATAATTGATATAATTGTACATGTATTGTTCTATAACCGAATGATAATTATTTTTTACCAATATTTCGATAATATCGTATTATATTTTTCTGAATTACTCTGAATATGCATATATCTATATATATGCATATCTTGTAGTTAATTTTTATCTGGGTGGCTATCTTCGCGGGAATGTGATCGTTTATATATGCGCATGGATCGCTTTTGTAATGCAATTTCTATTACCTCTGCGATCCCGTTAGCGTGGATAGCACTAGCGCCAGCCGTTAAACATATTCTGACATCCGGGTAAGTGTGCTGATTTTAAATAAATTTTACCGATTTGGACTATCAGTTACGAGAATACACCTATATTTATATAGGTGTATTTATCCGTTCTGGTAGATTCAATTATTACCTCTTACGATCTTGGTCAACTTCGATTGGCCCCTCTGATCTGATAGGCTGTACTATTGCTGGAATTCGTTAATTTCATAAACCATATTATATTATATTTTTTTATATTCTGAAAATGTATGGTGCAAAGCACAAGTTGTATATATGTATTATTTTTTAATTATATATTTTTATAAGTAATTGGTGTGTCTGCGTTTTATTTAATAGATAGTCTCCTTAGTAACACCTAGAGTATCCTGTGTTCCTTCCTTCTTTCTTTTACTCTGCAAGAAAGAGTTGCGCAACGGCTGGGCTGGCGCTCTCTTGCTGATCACGTCGATCATTTTCTTTCCTATTAGCTTTCTGCGCTTAGGGTTTTCTTTTTTTTTTCTTTTCTCTTTTTCGACCATTGGCAGGGTTTGCCCCTTCGCCGTAACAATATATATATATATATATATTATAATATATATAACTATTATATATAGATATATATATATAATATATATATAATATATATATATATATATAATATATCATATATATTAAAGTGGTCCTAAGTGGGTTGAACCCTTACCCTTAAGATGGTTAACCAAGGAGTGTTACCTCCTGACCATGATGAGCTAAAGGAAAACCCACCACTTACCTCTGAAAGCTAACTTGGCTTCTGCGAGAGGAGCTGCAGCATGTCTATGGGTGGCACATTAACCTCCATGTGATTCTCCACACTCACACTCGGATCAGGGGAAACACTGGGACAATTTTTATTCGGGACATCATATGTATACAAAACTTTTATGCATTTACCGCATATATTATCTGTACCATTTCAGATGACCCTAGTGGGTTTAACCTTACCCTTAAGATGGAAACCCAAGAGTGTTACCTCTGACCACGATGAGCTTAAAGGAAACCCACCACTTACCTACTGCAACGTGAACTTGCGTTTCAGAGACGGAGTGAGGCATGCTATAGTGGGGACATCCTACCTCAGTGGATCCCCCCGCCAATCCACGGTTGATGTCCCGCCATAGACATGACCTCACTTCCTCTCTGAGAAGCCAAATAGCTTTCCAGCAGGTAAAGTGGTGGGTTTCCTTTTAGGTCATTGTGGTTGTGTCCTTTTAGCTCATCGTGGCCAGAAGAGATAACACTCTTGGTTTACCATCTTAAAGTAGGGTTCAAACCACTTTGGTCATCTGGAAATGTACAAGATTAATTATTGTGGTTATGATAAAATATGTGATGGACGATTATGAAATTTTGCCGATGACGATGATTGATTATAGTAAATTTGACGATGACGATTAATGAAAAAATATATTTTAAAATTTTTTTTTTCTCTTCCTCTCTCTCTCTCTCTCTTCTCCTCTCTCTCTTAGTTATAATATAATATATATAATATAATATATTATATATAATAATATATATATATTATTAATATATATATATTATATATATATAATAGTATATATTAGATATATATAAATATATAAATATTATATAAATATAATAATATATATATATATATATATATATTATATATATATAATATATATATATATTATTATATTATTATAATATATATATATATGATATATATATATATATTACAAGGCTGTAGACAGGGGGGGTCAGGGTTCAACCCTCCAAATTATTTAAGCCATCAAAAATTTTGATTCTTAAGTCTCTAATTTAATAAATAATATAATATTAATTATAATAATGAATAATATAATAATAAATAATATAATTTAATAATAATAATAACAATAGTTATAATAAAATAATAAATAATAATAATAATAATAATAATAATAATAATAATAATTAATGAAATGAAACAGCATTTATTAATGGAAATGAGAGACATGTTTGTGGTAAGTAACGATTTCTTAGGTCAAGTGGTTGTTCTTCATATACCGTATGTAAATATTTGGACCAGGGACTTAAATGTAAGGTTTCCAAGTTTGTAGATGATAGCAAATTGGCTACCTCAGTTAGGAATAGAGAAGGATGTATAAAGATTTAAAAAGATAAGGAGGGAGCTGTAATCGTTGATCGGAACTAGCCAGTTCATTCCTTCTTCGACTAAATCTTTCACTCCTCATAATCCATGGTTGGTTCAATCGTGCTTGTTGTCTGGCCATTCAGGCTAGAGACAGATGGTATGCGGGGTTGGAAAAGAATTCAATTTTCCAATCACTGTCGCCACTTTCATTCAGCCTAAGAAATCGTTGCAGGGGATACTCTTAGACGTTCGCTCTTAGGAACTACGGCGAGACTTGCGTCGGTGCGCTTGACATATCCAAAGAATTTATCTGGTATGGCACGCGTCACTGCCTTCTCCAAGCTCCCTCCTTGGTGTTTTCTCTTTTCTCTTTGCGTAATTTATGGTCTAGCTTCTTTCAATCTCTAAATATCGGCTGTTGTTATGGGCGACTTCTTCTTCTTCTTTTTCTGTCAAATAGTGTGTTCCTCTAGGGTTTCTGTCTATCGTCATACTTCTATTCCTACTTTTCAATGATGATCTTCTGCACCTCCACATCGTAACTCTATCACTTCATATACCGATTGACTCGACCCTTTCATTCTTCAACTCAATTTCAGTTCTGCTTCCTCTTTAAACTTCTAGAATTGCCTCTCGTCTTAATTCTTTCCTATTCTATCTCGCTGATTGGGATAGAATTTCCGGATGGGGTCGTCTGAATTGTGAAATCAATCTTTAAAAAAACCCAAATCTTCTGCAATCCCTTCTCTAAAACGCTCTAACTTTCCTATCTCTTTTCGACGGTTCTCTCGGTCTTCCTTGTTGACAATATAAACAATCCTTGGCCTTAACATATATAAACAAGAAAATGTCTTGGAAACCTCATGTCATAACGGTTGCTGCTAGGGCGGCCTCAAAGGAACTGGGAGTTCTGTCTAGTAGACTGCAAGACTTTTTTCCCTCTTCTCAGTTTCTCCACCAGTTATACAAGGGTCTCATCGGCCCTTGTATGGAGGAGTACAGTGCTCTCAATATCTGGGGGGAGGCTCTGTTTCACCCGGCTTTTGGATAGGGTCGAGTAAAAGGCCAAAAGGCTTAAAAACTGTTCTGTTGGTGCTTAATCTCTATTCTAGTAGCCACCCCAGCGGCCAAGTGCTCGGAGGGACTTATCATCATTGCGTACCACCACCTTTACGACGCCCTCGTAGCACAAGGGATGTTGTATCTGCGCTGATATTGGTAACTCAGGCTAGTTCGCTGTCGGTGCTTCCTTCTTTCCCGCCACTTCTGTCTTGTGGAATTCTCTTCCATCTTCTGCATGTCCTGCTGAATTTAATCTCCCCACTTTAAAGCCTGGCGTCTGTGCTTGCATCTGGCATATATTGCGCTTAGAGAAGTGAACTTTTGAGAGTACTTCACCCCCTCCTTGACAATAGAGGCTCTGGACTGGGAATGGTGGTGACAAACTGCTAAAAAAAAAATCCTTTAGGTCGGGCAGATATGTAGGCAACATGAAACTACAAATTCCCCTTCACCCATCCAAACATTCATTTAGATAATCGCACTTCTTCAAACATTTACCCTCAATGGACCATATTTCAGCAACCCACATTTACTTTTACCATATTCAAATCTTAAATTTAACTTTAGAATTCTAGCACTCACACACACATAAATTACCATGCTCTGCTACCACAAGTCACTCTCAGAATTGCAAATTCTTTCTATCCCCCTCTGCCATCTCCTTAATACCAAACACCAAAACACAGTTTCACACACATATCATCACTTCCCGTTCCGTTCCATCTTTGTTTCACGCACAGCTAGCAAATCAAATTTGCCTTTCTAAATGCATCCCATCACCTCTCTCCTCTTCTCCTCAGCATTTATTCCTCTGGACATTTCCATCTAGTCACCATACGATTCATACATTTCGCCGAAAGATAGAAGTCGCTTACGGCGATCACGACCGTCTCTGAGCATGCATTAGCATCCTGGCAAAAGATAATGGTAGTGGAAGCCAACCCAAACTACCACCATCATCTTAGTTGCTTCTACACCGTCAGGACATACAATGTCAGCAATTTTTTCTATGGATATAAGGGATAGGATGTCTGTAAGATGTTGTCTAGGAAGAGGTGTCGTGGATTAAGTAATGGGTACTATATATGTGGATAAAAAGAGGTGAGAGATGTCTCAAAGATGTAGCGACTCCGCATTGGCGCACAATTGTCTGGAGGATGACGTATGTTGCGATATTAACGTCAGAACAGAAAGCTGCGAACCATTTAAGCACCTGAATGTTCATACATTGGAATGGGTTATATATATACTTATAAGTAATATATATATTATATTATATATATATATATAATTTATATATATTATATACATATATATATATATATATAATATATATATATATTATATATATTATTTGATTTTAATATATCCAAGAATTCTTAATATTTGGTTCAATTATCGGCAAAATAATGCGGCAAAAAAATTGCCAGATGACGATTGAGAAAAAATATTGGATTTTTGCCAGATGACGATGACGATTAAATCGTGCCCATCACTAATTAAAAGTTTGTACTATATTTAATATATATAATATAAATATATAATATATTAATATATATATATATTATATATATATAAATATATAGAAATATATATATATATATATATTATATATAAAATATATATATATTATAATAATCTTATGATTTAAATATTTACATTGAAAAACATGATTGAGAAAATGAGAGAGAAGGAAGGAATAAATTGTATTTAGGTGTTAATAGCATTTGGCAGGTGTAAAACAGGATATTTGGGAATCTCTTGTGGCAGTATTAAAATGATATCTGGTGTTGGTGGAAGATTTTAAATGGAATCAAAGGTGTGTATGACGATAGTGAAACGTGTGTAAGGAAAAATGGATCGAAAGTGATTGGTTTAAAAATTAAATAGCGGTGGGTGAGGCAGGGAAGTGTTATGTCCCTTTGGTTATTTAATTAGTATATGGATTGGGTTATGAAAATATTAGAGGTGGGGGTGGCGGGGAAGGTGTTAGAATGAGGAGTAATGCAAAGTGAGGTCCGGCTTATTGTAGCGAGATAATTGTTATTTTGTGCTAGGAATCTGACAAGTTTGGAGGCTGGTTAGATGGGTCTTCAAGGTGCTTGTAGAAGAGGGGTTTTAAAGTAAATGATAAGATAATTATGGATTCAAGAAGTTAGTGAGGAGATTCGCGCGAGTGTGAAGTCATGTTAATTGTAGTGAGTGACTTGGAACAAGATCTGAGTTTAATTTAAAGTATGTTGGATCAAAAGGGAATGATGAGTAGGGAAACGGTGATGGTAGAAGGTAGAATGGAGCAATTTAATCGTTGATGGATGTTAAATGGGGGACTAAGTCATGTGAAGCAGGGTCTTAATGAGGGGTATGTTGTTACCTGTGTTATAGTGGAAACTAGGTACTGGAATAAGAGTTTATCAGAATCTAAAGTACAGTGTTTGTTCAGATTGACACAACTTAGGTGGCATGTTAGTTGTGAAAAAGAATGATAAAATGAGAATGAAGCGTCCATTAGGGAGTGCTGTGCTGTGAAGAATCAGGAGTAAATGAGGAGAAGTAAATTAAAGTAACATTGAGATGGTTTTGGTTATGTAGAAAGGTTGGATGATAGTCGATGGTTAAGAGCTGATGTAGAGTGGTGAGTGTGCTGGGAACGAAAGAAAAGCATGGCGTTGAGTCAATAAATGGGATGCAAGCGTGCTGAAGGAGGGAATGTGAGTTTGGCAGAGGCGAGAAGAAAGGCTTGCATAATACGAGTGCGAATAGGCGGGATTTTGTGAGGGCTGGTTATGGTTGTTGGCCCACCTGGTGCAAAGAGAACCCTACATGCCGAGATGCCATAGTTGAGGGTCTTGACGTCGCGCAGTTACTATTGAAGCTCAGGGGTGGTGTTTTTGCTTGACATGCGGACAGTTCGTTATCTAAAAAGATATAACGAGGGGCACAAGTTACGGTGATTTTCTTTCAACTTATGTCATGTATTCTTCTACTTTTTTCCTGCTTCCAGTGTAGTGTATCGCCCCACCTCCCCCCCAGCTCTGGATATGATGATGATGATGATGAATGATGATGATGATGATGATATGATGCATGATGATGATGATGATGCGATGATGATGATGATGGATGAGGAGAAGGTGGGTGATGACTGATGATGATGATGATGATGTATGAATAGATGATGATGAGATGATGATGATGATGCATGATGAGATGATGATATGATGATGATGATGTATGATGATTTTGATTGATGATGATGATGATGATGATGATGATGATTGAATGGAAGAAGATGAGTGATGATGATGATGATGGATGATGATGATGATGATATGTGATGATGATGATGATTGGATGATGATGATGATGATGCATGATGATGATGATGATGATGATGCACCTGATGATGATGATGGAGATGATGATGATACGATCATGATGATGATGATGATGATGAGTGAGCTCCTCAAACTGATTGATTGATGATGATGCGATGATGATGATGATGAAGGAGTATTGATTTATACTTATGTTATATAAAATAAAAGTTAATATATATATATTCAATAGTATATATATATATATTATACTATATAATAATATAAGTAGTATATACTCATACACCTACTACTTAAGACATAATATGAATATACTCCCTTAATACTACTCATTATATAATAATATATATCTTACACTCCACCGCAATATGGATATAACTAGTCACTATATATTACTATATACTTAGTATTATCATGGTATATAATCATCATCACCCACTTTTCTCTTCCGCCGAATGGGAGGGAAAGGTGCCGTCACATGCATCTGAAAACAGAAACAAGTAGTAGAAGCAGATATTGATGCAATTGACGCAGAGTCGAAACAGAAGCCAGACATACCGGCCCCCTTTAACCCTAAGTGAGACTGCTGTCGCAGTTAAAAAAAAATCAGCCCTAGACCTTCATGCAGGACTTCGGGTAGGACCGCTCACTATGGCATCTGTCACTGTAGGGTTTCTCATCCATTTAAACCAGGCTTGCGTGGCCCAACCATAACACTCCCCTTCGACCAAAACGCCTGCCATTCATTTACTGATGTATGACACCCTTTCTTCTCGTCTCTGCAAACTTCAGGCATTCTTTATGACTCAATCCCAATCATAATATAACAGATATATATATTATACTACTATTATATATAGTACTATATACATATATATATATATAATATCTATAGATATATATATATATATTATATATATATATGATATATATATTATATATATATATAATATATATATATATATATATATTATATATAATTATATATAATAATTATATATTATATTATATATATAAGTCCTATTATAGATTAATATAATATATATATATTTATTGATGGCAACTATAATTTCATACATCAACAAACTCATTTTGTGTATACTAACACACCAGATCAACGTGTAATGACGTGTGGTGATAAAATGAGAGATACACAATTGTGTGTGCAATGATACGGTCACCTTCACTACTTAGAAAACGAATAAAATTAGTATTAGTATAAGTCGAATATTTATGCATGACGCAAGTCGATAAAAGTCAAGCCCAGACATAACCGTCTCACCCCTTTTTAATAAACCCTTTTAAGTTGAATAACTTTTATTATGTCAGGTACAGTATAATAAAAAAAATCCACCCCTATAAGTAACCTTATCATTTTAAGGGACTGGTAGACGGACCCCTCACTATATGATCTCGTCACATATTAGGGGTTCATCCATTTTTAACCCAGGATTGGGGGCCACAACCAAATAACCCCTTATACTCAAAACCCTTGCCACCTTTCTAATTTACTATTATTACACTTCTTATCTGTCAGTCTGGCCTACAAACTTTTCAGGCATACCTTATACTTGTCACATATCCACTTATCAGTCGAGTCACAGGTCTCAGGGAGTCTCCTACACGTCAACTCAAAATAAAGCTGACTAAATAACCAACCTAGACTATCTTATATGCCCTATTATACCTCAATCCAATGATACTAAAATCATATTTATTCCGGAATAAGACTCAATTTACATGCCCTTAGACCACAGCGTACTGCCCCACACAACATCAATCCTACCCAACCCTGTTCTGAGCACTCCGAAAGGATATTTTTCACGTTCATATAAAAATGATGATTTGGACAACTAAGTCTTTAACAGAAAGTTAACTGTGGGTACAGTCTTAGGTTTTTAATATAAAGTTAGCCGTGATTATTGGCAAGCTATTTGGTTCATATTACATAATTCCAGAAGCTTTGACATCTATTAGAATTTTGATCTTAATTAAAAAAGCATGCTTTGTGTTTTTGTAATACTTATTTTCTCGAATCTATTAGAAATTTTTTTATGAAACTTACATAAATTATTATAACGTCTCAATAACGTGATGTACGGTCAGCTGTTTACTAACATATGTATTACATCAGTAGATATATATATATATATACTATAATATTATATATATATATAAGTATTATATATATATATATTTTCTTTTTCTTATCTTTTTCACTTATATCTGTCACTCTTTTGCCCTCACAAGACTGGGTATATGATATATAGGTAAAGTTTGCGGGTCATGAGGCTAATCGGAAAAGAAAAGCATGGTGAGGTAGGAAAAAGATATGACAAAAGTCTCAAATGATAAAGTACAGCCTATACCGCCTATCAACTCATTCTATTTTAACTTTTAATAGTGATGATATAATTCGTCACAGACAAAAATCCACCCTAGACCTCTAATAGGGGGAACAGTGACGTACTAATAGCCCCTTCAACTATGGGTAAATCTGTTACTATTAGATATAAGGGTTCATTCCCTTGGTCACCAGGGGGCCGTAACAACCCAATGGCCCCCTACAAAATTACCTACCTAGTAGCCTCCCTTGAGCGATAACATTACCCCGTATTAATGAGCACCAGGCCTTTTATGATCCTATCGCGAGCACAATCCATCGCTCATAATAATTTCAAATTTTACTACTTCCTTATCAACAGTCTCGAAAACACTCAACCGGAACTGCTTAATTCCACTTTCCTTTCTATCGCGCATGAATCTATCCCTAATGTACTAGAACAATGAGTACTTAGCTATAAACACTCACAAAACAACTCATACTACCAGCTGTAAACATGAGTACTATTATTACACACCTTACACTATCCAAAACCGACATACCAATTCATCTCTTATAACTAAACAATGCACAAAAACACTATATTCAACATACTGTCGATATATTCTCTCAAAGTTTTCCATCTTCTTCACACCACATAACCCTCTAATACGTTACATCCATTAATATTTAATATTAATATATCACCTAGGACCATACCATAAGATTTGTCTCATTTACATTACAACATATTTGGTAACCTATACGGTGTATATTTGGAATCTAATAATCATGTCTTATAATCCAGACCGATTTAGGTACCTAACATATATTCGCAATTAAACATAACAACAGAGCTTGGAGATATCAACATACCCTCATGTAACCCCCTAGCGCACCAAGACTTAGGTCCTTTACATTCACCAAGGATTAATGGCACACAGCAAACCTTTCCTAGCATTCAGACAAACTTAACTCCTACATACACACTCATTGCATCACCAGGTTCCACTTTTCTTCCAACACGATGACTCCATAAATATCTCTATAAAACCTATAAGACAACCTTGTCCAGCTGCTCAATTCTGAGACAAACTTCACACTATACTTGTCCACTCACTCAACACAATTACATAACTCCTATACATTCTATATCATATTTTACATTTCAATACACCCTCCATTTATCATACACACATCATTCCAATCCTGCATCCTACCATCTCCCTCAAACTCTCTTACAGATTTCCCACTACAGCCAAAACCAAATCAATCCTCAT
>JABUQX010127360.1:32500-35676 GCA_015478945.1 Trachelipus rathkii | reverse complement strand
ATTTCTTGCTGTAAAAATCAATTGGTATTGGTTCGCCATCAATCATCTGATGCAGTGCAGCTCCGATGGCGACTTGGGAAGCGTCAGTGACCAGTTGGAGATGAGTGACATCTGGATGAGAGAATTGGAGAGCTGCTGCGTTAGCTATGGCAGTTTTAATTTCCTGAAATGCTTTAGAGGCTTCCGGAGACCAAGAAAGAGAACTAGATTTGTTAGGACAAAGTTTGACCAATTCCGAAAGTGGAAAAACTAAATTAGCAAAATTAGGAATCAAACGACGGTAATATCCCACCATACCAAGGAAACGACGAAGACTAGAATAGTCAGTTGGCATAGGATAGGCGGAAATTTCAGACTTCTTAGAATCAGGTGTACTAAGGCCATGGGAAGAAATATGATAACCTAAAAAGTCTAGAGATGATTGCATAAATAAACACTTTGGAACAGAAATACGAAGGTTGTTATCATGTAAAATTTGAAATATTTGACGCAAATGTTCTTTGTGTTGTTCTTGATTCTCTGAGAAAATTAATAAGTCATCCAGATATACAAAAACAAAAGGAATATCTCGAAATATTGAATCCATATAGCGTTGGAAAGTAGCTCCAGCATTACGAAGACCAAAAGGCATAGAAACAAACTCAAAAAGACCAAAAGGGGTCGTAATGGCAGTCTTTTCTATATCTTCTGGATGAATAGGGATCTGATGATATGCCCTGAGAAGATCTACTTTACTGTATACATGCGTACCGTGAAGTTTATGAGACAAACTGTTAATATATGGAAGAGGATAACGATCTGGTTTTGTCACAGAATTTAAAGTTCTAAAATCACCACATGGACGCCATTCACCTGGAGCTTTCTTAGGAACGAGGTGAAGAGGTGATGACCAAGGGGATTTAGAAGGACGAATAATACCAGCTTTTAAGAGAGTATTAAACTCAGTTTTTGCAACTGCTAATTTATCCTCTGTTAGACGACGAAATTTAGCATAAACAGGGGGAGCGTCACTTGTCTCTATACGGTGAAAAATTTTAGATTTATACTCAGAATTTTGTAAGGGATTAATAGGTGACGTTAGAGATGGGAAATCCTCCAAAAGTTGAGTTACTACTGGATGAGAAGGAAACGTATTAAAAATGGGAGATGGCACAGAACCATTTAGAATTCGAATAGGAGCCTGTAGGTTCGTAGTGGAATCCAAAATAAGTTTTTGACCACAATCCAAAATTAATTTAAAATGATGGAAGAAATCCATGCCGAGAAGGGGGGTTGCTATGTCTGCAACTAGAAAGGTCCATTGAAATTCACGGCGAAGGGATGGTAACGTAAAAAATGCTGTAAGTTCACCATGACACTTAATAGGAGTATTATTTGCTGCAGTACATGAAACTGCGGTAGGAGAAAGAGAAAAATTACGTGCCATCGATATAGGAAGGGCTGTTATACTTGCGCCAGTGTCGACTAAAAAGTCTATGGTTTTTCCAAAAATACTAACAGCAGTTTTGAAATGCGAGCCCAAGATGGCGCTTATTGGATCTCGCTCTATTCGTTTTTTGAAGTAGGAACAGGTGATGTGGCACGAGAAGATGCAGGTGAAGAAGGTCTAGAAGAGGGATATATTTGTAAGCCTTGTTTGTTTGGCCATTGACACCAAGGCTTGCAATTCCTAGCTTGTGTACCAAAATATAAGTGTGATCGACAAACTTTAGGTTTCTGATCGTTATAAAACGGTTTAAGGCCAAAAGGAATAGAAGATTTTGAAGTAGTAGGCTTATGAAAATTGTTAACAGGATTTGTAACTACAGGAGCACAGCTCGCTGCAGTTTGAGACGAAGGATTGACAAATGGTAAAAGATCGTTGGCTAATGCGCCTAATTGTTCCAATGAGAGAGAAGTTTGGGCGGCAATAACAGGACGAATGGAGAAAGGAAGAGCGTCAAGAAAACGAAGGCGCACGATATCTTCACCGACATTTAATTTAGATGCTAAATTTAAAATGTCGCGAAGATACGCAGATGGTCTACCAGTAAAAGGTTGTTTGGACAGTAGCTCCTGAAACATTTCTGTTTTGCTCTGTTCGAATAGGGAAATGATAGATTCCTTAAGGGAAGAATAATTTTTACTCTCGAGTTCAGAAGGAGAAATGCGAGAAACAACTTCTGCAGGAAGGTTAGAAAGAGTGTGATAAAAACGAGTTTGTTCCGAAGTAATTCTAGCAAGGAAAAATTGGGCCTCTAAAATGTGAAACCAGGAAGAAACGGCAGCCTCTAAAAATACAGGAACTTTAATCCTTACCTGAGCCAAAGCAGCAGTGTCCGATTCCTCGTTGTCCGACATTGATATTCAGTTACTGTTGAAAGATTTGGAGGGTTGATTGAAGATGCTGGGTGTTCTTCTTGTTCTTCTATTGAACAACTCTGGGATCACCAATTATATAGGGAAGGACTTGGAGTGATGTAGGTGGTCTCTTCTTAAGTCCCCCTATATAAGTAAATGATGAGTTTAAAAGTTTTGTAGTTCTCAACTACGACAGCAACGATAGGCCGCTGCGATTTAATTATTTCTTTATGAAATGAAACACTAGGTTTCGCACTTATCTTTTTATGAAATAGGACACAAAGTCCTGAGGTAATTATCTCTTTAGTAAGCGCAAACAAAGTTTGCAATAAATTATCTTTTTATGGAATAGGAAACAAAAGTCTCCTATCAATTATCTTTTTAAATAAAGTAACTCAAGGTTACTTAGGAATTTAAAATAAATTCAAAATTAGAAGACGATTTATTCAATGAAAAAGTAAGTTGTAACAAAGCTCCCTTCTGTGAGATTACTTCTTTCGTAGGCGAATTGGTAGTCACAGCCTTTTCCAGCGCGTTTTCCACAATTGCCTCTGACTCTTCGTTTAGTGCGAAAATTTGTGATCGAAATTCAAGTCGCAGCCTTTTCCTTGAAATTTATCTCTCTTGCCGGGAGAATTTCTGGAGAGAGTATCTTGAGTGAGATTTTCTTCTGATTCTTAATAATTTCTCGAGTATTTCTCAACAAACGGTTTATATATTATTTCAATTCGACTTATGCTAAAATTTTGCTCGCGCAAATTCTTAGCATAAGTACGAACATAAATTAAAATTTTTTTTACAAAGTTATAATGCAGTGCTATATATATATTTATTAT
>JABUQX010127360.1:25000-30000 GCA_015478945.1 Trachelipus rathkii | reverse complement strand
TTATTTTTTTAAAGGGAAAAATTTAATGCCAGAAGACTACTGAACAATTTTCAAAATAGTGCAGAATCCTATCGGATCCGGATCCAGAGTTCGAGCCGGAGCCTGAGTCGAAGTGGGAAGCCGAAGTGTAGAGCCGGTGCCGTAGTTTGATTTTTTTTTCGAAAAATATTTTTTAGGTGGAAAAATTTATTGCCAGAAGAAGCTGCTGAACAATTTATCAAATAGGGCAGAAACCTTAGTTGGATCCGAATCCGGAGCGGAGCCGGATTCGGAGCCGGATTCTGGGAATAAATTTTTTTAAGAAAAATTTTTTTTCAATGAAAAGTTTGTTGCCAGGACGTGCTGAACAGGTTTCAAATAGTGCAGGAATCCTTTAGTCGGATCCGGATCGGAGTCGGAGCGGAGTCAGATCGGAGCCATTAGTCAGAGCCGGCGCCAATAGTATAATTTTTTTCAAAAGAATATTTTTTTTAGATGAAAAATTTATTCCAGAAGACTTGCTAAATATTTTCAAATAGTGAAAAAACCTTAGTCAGATCCGGAGCCGAATGTGAAGTCGATGCCGGAGCCGGAGCCGGAGCCGGAGCTGGAGCCAGAGCCGGAACCTGGCTATGAATTTTTTTCAAAAAATATTTTTTAGGTGAAAAATTTAATGCCAGCAGACGCACTGAACAATTTTCAAATAGTGCAGAAATCTAGTCAGGTCCGGATCCGGATCCGGATCCGGATTCGTAGACGCGATCCTGGGTTTAAATTTTTTCAAGAAATAATTTTCTTTCTGTAAAGATCATTGCCAAAAAGTTCCTGAACAATTTTCAAAGAGTGCAGAATCCTTAATCGGATCCGATTTGGAGTGAGCCGGAGCCGGATTCAAAGTCGGAGATGGAGTCGGAGCCAGAGGTATTGATTTTTCTTAAAAAATATGTTTTTTAGTAAAAATTTTATTGATTAGAAGACGTGCCTGAACAATTTTCAAATAGTTTAGAACCCTAGTCGGATCCGGAGCCGGAGCCGGAGCCGGATCCTGGGTATGAATTTTTTAAAAAAAAAAATGTTTTTAGGTGAAAAAACTTTATTGCCAGAAGACGTACTGAACAAATTTTCAAATAGTTCAGAAACCTTTGTCAGATCCGGAGCGAAAGTGAAGTCAGAGCTGGAGTATTACCCGGAGCTGGAGTCAGAGCCTGGGAGCCTGGGTATGAATTTTGTTTTCAAAAAATTTTTTTTAAGTGAAAAATTTAATGCCAGAAAACTACTGAACAAATTTCAAAAAGTGCAGAAACCTTTGTCGTGCCGGATCCGGAATCCAGATTCGGAGCCTTATCCTTGATATAAATTTTTTCAAGAGATAATTTCTTAATGAAGTAATTTATTCCAGAAGACTTGCTGAACAAATTTACAAATAGTGCAGAAACCTTAGTCGGATCGGATCGCGAGCGGAGCCGCGAGTTCCCGAAGTCGGAGCGCGTAGTATGATTTTTGAAGAAAAATATTTTTTTTTGTACAAAAATTTATGATAGAAGAAGTGCTGAACAATTTTCAAATAGTGCAGAAAACTTAGTCAGATCCGAAGCCGAAACCGAACTCGGAGCCGGATCTGGTCGGAGCTGGAAGCCGGAGCCGCGAGCCGGAGCCGGAGCCGGAGCCAGCCGGAGCCGAGCCGGAGCCGGTTTCCTGGGGTATTAATTTCTTTTTAAAAAAATATCTTTTTAGAGCGAAAAATGTATTGCCAGAAGACGTGTTGAACAATTTTCAATTAGTACGAAACTTTAGTCGGATCCGGATTCCGGATCCGAACCCGTGGGAAGCCGAAACCCGGTAGCCGGGGGTCTCTGGGTATGAAATTTTTTTAAGAAATATTTTTTTAGGGTGAAAATTTTAGTGAAAGAAGATGGCTGAGCAATTTTTTCAATAGTGCAGTAACTATTGATGGATCCGGATTCCGTAGCAGGATCCGGGAGACGATCGGAGCCGATCTTGCTATAAATATTTTTCAAAGAAAAATATTTTTTACTTGAAAAAATGTATTGCAAGAAGTATCGGCTGACAAATTTCAAAATGGTCAAAAACCTTTAGTCGGATCCGGATCCGGAGTCGGGACCGGAGCCGGAGTTAGAGCCGGATCCTGTTTATAAATATTTCAAGAAATATTTTTAGATGAAAATTTTATTGCCGGTAAGACGTTATGAACAATGTTCAAATAGTGCAGAAACTTTAGTTGGATCCGGATCGGAGTTGGAAACGAGCCGGTATTTTGGATATAATTTTGTTCATATAAAATATTTTTTTTGGTGAAAGTTTATTGCCAGCAATACGTGACCTAAACAACTTCTTCAAAGAGTGCAGAAACCTAGTCGGATCCAGCGCACGGGATCTGGAGCCGGCAGCTGGAGTATGAAACGGAACCAGATTCTTTGAAAAAAATTTTTTTCAAAAAATATTTTTGTACGTGAAAAGTTTATTGCCACAAAGTACTGCACAATTCTCAAACAGTGCAGAAATTATAGTCGGAGTTGGAGCCGGAGCCGGGAGAAAAGTAATTATTATTTTTTTTTGGTTATGTAAAAGAAAATATATCAAAGCTTGAATTGATTCAATTGAAAAGTATATATATAATATATGATAATATATATATATATATATATATATATATATATATATATATATATAATATATATTATATATATATATTATATTAATATATATATATATTTATTATATATAATATTATATATATATATATATATATATTATATATATATTTATATATATAATATATATATATATATATATTAATAATATTATATATTATAATATATATATATATATATATATATATATATATATAATATATAAAATGGGTTATGAAAGAATCAGAGGTGTGGGTGAGGTAGCAAGGGATGGTGTTAGAGTAATGGAGAATGAAAGAGAGTGGAGGGTGCCCTACCTATTATATGTGGATGATTAAGTTTAGTGTGGTGAATCTGAAATGGCTTTGAGGGGATTAGTAGAGAGAGATTTGGCAGGTGTGTAAAAGGAGGGGTTTGAAAGTAAACGTAGAATAGAATAAGGTTCTGGTTTTGAGTGAGGACAGCTCTCTGTGTAAAGTTATGTTAGATGGTGAGCAGCTGGAACAATGTTAGAGTTCAAATATTAGGGATATATGGTTGAATTGAAAAGGGGAACGGATGATGCAGTGTAGTATGAAAAGTTGTGAATGGAAGGAAGATGGGTGGTGCAATAAAATCCTTAGTGATGCAAAGGGAATAAGTCTTTAGTGTGCTAGGGGTCTTACATGATGGTATGCTATTACCTGTGCTAATGTATAGTAATGAAGACTTTGGTCTGCGGAATAAGAGGTACAGATATAAAGTTTAGATATAGAACTTCTGCTGGGCTACACGGCATTGGATAGGTTTGCTCCTGGGTTAAAGAGCACCCAAACCAAAGTGCAAGCCACGCCGACATGGGCACAAGATACTTGTTGCGAAAATTTGAAATAATAAGACGATGAAAAATTTCACTCGCGCCAGGGCTCGAAACCATCGACAACAGCGTCTCCGTTAGACATGTACAGGAGGCTCTACCACCAGTCCGATCTGCCACTCCAGAAAAAGAAAGCATCTCGAAACAGTTTTCAAGTCTCCTGCTTTGATATCACTGCTTTGAAACGGTACTTATTAAATCATTAGAAGGGTGCTTTTAACCCCCTACTGGGTCTACACAGAATTCTGCTAGTTTTCTCCCGTGTTACAGGAGCAATCAACCAAAGTCAAGGAACGCCGACATGTAACATTCATTCTTTGTTGCCGATAATTTGCAATAATAAGACGAAGAAAAATTTCACTGGCGCCAGGACTCGAAACCGTCAACAACAGCGTCACCGATAGACAATTACAGGAAGTTCCACCACTTAGTCCGATCCGAACAAGACAAAAAAAATAAGGTATTCTTTACAGTTTTCAATTTCCTGCTCGATATCACTGCTTTGAACTCGATACTTATTTAAATCCATGAGAAAGGTAGTTGAACCCCTGCTGGGGCCTACGCCACGGCATTCTTCTGGTGCTCCTGGGTTGTACAGGAGCAAACCGACCAAAGTCAAAATAATTCCGACATGGGCACAAACATGCTTGTTGCGACAAATTTTGCAATAATAAGACGAAGAAAAATTTCACTCGCCCCGGACTTCGAACCATTGACAACAAGCGCGCTTAGACAATGTACAGGGAGGCTCTTCCACTATTGCGATCCGCCTGCCCAGAAAAAGAAGATACTTGGGAAGTTTTCAAATTTCTTGCTTCGATATCACTTCTTTGAAACTCGATATTTATTCAAATCCATAGAGAGGTGTCGGAACCCCTGCTGGGGCTAAACGGTCATTCTGCTAGTTTGCTCCCGTGTCACAGAGCAACCAACCAAAGTCAGACCACGTCGAAAGGGGCACAACATGCTTGTTGCGACAAATTTGCATAAAATAAAACGAAGAAAAATTTCACTCGCGCCATGATTCGAACCATCGACAACAGCGTCGCTGCTAGACAATGTACAAGAGGTTAAACCACTAGTCAGATCGACACCCCAGAAAAAAAGGTATTTCGTTCCAGTTTTTAAGTTTCCTGGCTTCGATTTCACTGCTTTGAAACTCGGTATACTTAATAAAATCCACAGAAGGATGGATGGAACCCCTTCTGGGGGCTACACGGCATTTCTTCAGGGGTGCTCATCGGTAACCGGACCAACCGACCAAGGTCAAGGAAAGCCAACAGGCGCACAACATTGCTTCATTAGCGACAATTGCAAATAAGACGAAAAAAATTTCGCTCGCGCCAGGACTCGAACTATCCGACAAACAGGCGTCGCCGTTAGACAAATATACAGGAGGCGTCTTACCACTAGTCCGATCCCCCTCCCTAGAAAAAGAACGCATCTCGGAAGTTTCAAATCTCCTTGCTCAAATATCACTGCTTTTGAAACTCGACACTTACTTAAATTCAACA
>JABUQX010127360.1:7500-20000 GCA_015478945.1 Trachelipus rathkii | reverse complement strand
AATGTAAATGTAGGGCATATTATGAAGAAGGAAATCATGAATATGTTGAAGAAAACGAAAGGAATAAAGTATTCTGGTTTGGATGACATACAAGTAGAAATGTTGAAAAAGGGAGGTGATATTGTTGTGGAGTGGCTGATGAGATTATTCAATGTTTGCTGGGATCAGTGGTGCGAGGTACCACAAGATTGGCAAGATTCTTGTCTTGTTCCAATTTATAAGGGTAAGGGGGGGACGAAAAGGAGTGTTCTAATTACAGAGGAATAAGTTTATTGAGTGTAGTAGGTAAAATATATGGACGAATTATAATAGAAAAAGTTAAAAGTATCACAGATAAACAGATTGGATAGGAACAATGTGGTTTAGGGATGGTCGGGAGGATGTGTGGATCAAGTATTTACCTTGAGAATGCTGGCAGAGAAATTTTTAGAAAAGAAGAAAGACGTTTTTTGTATGCTTCTTGATTTGGAAAAGGCATATGATAGAGTGCAAAGAGGGAAGTTGTGGGAGGAAGCAATTTAGAAAGTTTATGGAATAAATGGTTTGCTATTAAAGGCGATTAAAGCATTTACAAGAAACAGTAGAGGATGTGTTAGGATTAACAGGAAGGAAGGGGAGTGGTTTAAAATAAAAGGTGGGTCTGAGACAAGGTTGTGTTATGTCTCCATGGTTGCTTAATATCTTTATAGATAGTCTAGTTAAGGATATGGATGGATTTGGGAAAGGAGCTGATATGAATCTGAATGAAAGTAATTAGGAGAAAAGAGTCTTACTTTTTGCCGACGATTCTGTGTTGATTGCCGATACAAAGGAAAAACTGCGTGATTTGGTGCTTGAGTTTGAACGAGTGTGCCAAGGAAAATGATTAAAAATTAATCCTGCTAAAAGTAAAGTGATGAAAATTAGTGCAAAACCCAAAGGAGACGATTCTCAATCTGGGTTGGATATCATAAAGGTGAATGGGGAAAGCCTAGCAGATACTACAGTTTTTAGATACTTAGGAACAGATATTGGATCTTTCGGAGGCATGAAAGAAGAGATTGATCAAAGGGTTGCTGTTGGGTGAAAAAGTATTAAGTAGCTCTAGAGAATTATGGAAAAATGGAAATTTAACATGGAAGGTAAAAATGAAATTGTTTGAGTGTATATTTGTTCCAACTGTTCTGTATGGATGTGAGACGTGGGCATTAAATTCTAAAATGAAAAAAAGAATTGGTGTTTTTGAAATTTTGATAGGTTTACGAGATATTTGTGGAATAAAGAGAGTAGATAGAATGTAGAGATGTAAGGGTAGGATATGTGCCGTTAGAAGAAAAATGTCCAATGGAAAGAGCAAATCAAGAGGGGTGACTAAGATGGTTTGGTCAAGTGCTAGAAATGAATGATAATAGGATTGACTAAGAAAAGTTTTATGTCCGAAGTGGTAGGCAATAGAAGAAGGGGCAAACCAAAATGGAGGTGGCTTGATGGGGTAAAGGAGCTATAAATAGCAAAGAGCATTAGTATGGTTGAAGGAAATAGATTAACGCGAGACAGATCACTTGGAGAAGAATAGTTCATGGAAAGTTCCGTCAAGGGTTGCAATTTAACTGAAACAAACCTCGAACATAGCAAAATAAACCATGGCATTCCCATCTGCAAACTGACAGCCACCCTCAGTTTTGTTGGAGACGGTTGATGAGTATAATAATATATATATATATATATATAATATATATATATATATATATATATATATATATTTAGATATATATATATATATATATATATATATATAAATATATATAATATATATATAAAATATATATATATATACATACATAACATACATATATATTGTAAAAGGGTCCAAATACGACGGAGGATTTTTTTAGTGTTTATTAAATTCAAAAGAAGAGCCCAAGACCTGCTCAAGACTTGTTGCCTCCTTTCGAGGAAACACACGACAGGTTTCTTTTTCTAACTTTATTATTTCCACTTTGCTTGAATAGCTGTTAAAACCTTCTTGTAACTACCCTGGTGACTGGCAATAAACTCAAGCCGAGTACTCAACAACTTGCCAAGTTAAAAATTTAATCATTCTAACAAATTAAGCTATATCATTCCACTACATTACTGCCTCCAAGTTTTCAAAAATGTTCATTAATTTTCGAAAATCTTAACCACCAACGTGAAAGAAATTCAGATTAGTCTTTTGTTTTATATCCACCAAATTCACTGATTTAATTTCTTCTTTGGACAATTCTTGAGATGGAGGACCACAAATCATCTGTAATGATTTCAAAACTTCTATCTTCTGTTGGTATATCTTTGCTTCCTTCAGTCTGCGTGCTGGAACTAGACCTGATCATTCCTTCCGTCTGTGCAGCTACAGTTTTGCACGACTCTCCTTTTTCAGTCAAATACTCCTCTTCTATACAAATTACGTAAGGTTATTTAATTTCCATTTCAAAAGGAGGAACACCCAACTGGAAATCTTCATCCGCATCCTTGATGCAACTACTCTCTCTGTTGCGAGGCTACATAAACTCTTCATTCCTCTGGGTAGCTATCATCTTGCTGTTAACGCCCACCCTTGGCGTCTCTCTTTTCAAAATTTAGAAACAAGTAACGTGGTCTGGTGTTCCAAGCCTTTAGATGTTCATGGTGGAATCTGAAACTCATTTTTTTATATTTTTCCCGCAGTTTCTTTTGAACTCCATGTTCTTTACCTGCCATTGCTGTACATCCGTCGTACTCCTGACCAACACACAGACTCGGATCCAAACTTTCTTTTTCTGAAAACAAATCAATCATTTTGGTAATTGTTTTACCATCCATCCCTTCAAAAACTTCAAACCCCAGAAACTCTTCTCGAACAGTCATTTTTTCAAGATTGAAAAAATCTTAATCCTGCAGATAATTGTTCTTTGCCTGAAAAATTCTCAGTTTCATCGGTCAATATGGAGTTAGATACTTAATTTTTTTTTGCATCCGCGACAATCATGTTTCTTATTATAATTCCAAACAAAATGATAAATTCATTTTGAATCATCGGAACCGTCAAGACGGTATTCTTCTGTCCTTGAATTATGTTTTCTTTCAATTCACTAACACGCTTTCTATTCGCAATTTAATCAGGCTTCAAAAATTCCCTCATGCAGGCCTTTTTAGCCACTTAGAGTAATTCATGGGTTACCGCAGATAAAGTATGGTCTCAAATTCGTGAAATATTTCATTTATTTTCTGCAATTGTTTTTTTGATGTGCTGTGCTACAGCTGGAATAATCAACGGGCACGCCCTCAATTGATGATTCAGAAAGATTGCCATCGACATTAAAGTGCAGTTCTAGTGAGAATAGTGTCAGAAGAAGCTACTGTATAAAACCAACATAAAATATAAAACGAAAACACATTTAAAAAATTTCTTTAGGGAAAATATTTTTTGATTTTTGTGTTTGGTTCTCTAGAAAGGGGGGGGGTTTTTTTAATACGAGAATAACTAGTGTTAATTAATTTCTGTATTTATTCTATTCGTCGATTGGGATGTGGGATCTATTTCGGAAATTTCTGATCTTAATAAACCAAGATCCGTTTATTAAGAAACGCCGTCAGAAAAGACAAGAATAAGGTTCATTTTTATTATTTCGTGAGATTTAAGGAGGGGCATACCTCCCTAGAGTATATATAGTTAGTAGAGAATTTTGGTATATACTATAATACTAGAGTATATATGAGGTATGTATATAAAGAGGGGTGTTTTGAATAAGTAAGTAAACGTATAGATAAAGAGTAAGTGTATATGGTAAGTGATTGTATAGACATAGTCCTTTCATAACCTTGATGATAAAGTAATATGTTAGTATATATATACTATATATATATATAAATATATATATATATATATATATATATATATTATATATATATATATAGTTATATATATATATATATATATATATATATATATATATATATATATATTAATTATATATATAATATAGATTATACTATAATATATATATATATATATATATATACTATATTATATATATATATATATATATATACTATATATTGTATGTAGTATATATATATATTATATATATATATAAATTATAGATATATATTATATATATATATATATATATATGATATTATATATAATATAATATAATATATATAATATATTAATGTAATCATTGCATATGAGTAGACAAGTTTACTCGATGGATTTAATAAATATTTAGTTATATAGGTATATTAGTTGTTGGATATAATAATTATAGTATGATAGGTACTGAAACGGAATTATTGACCAGAGTGTAGTTTAGGAAAATTATACATAATAATAGTGAATGAGCTAAGGAAGGTGGCTTGTTGATATGCAATTAATATTATACTAGTATTGGTGGGTAATGTTAAAAGGAACTTAAGTCTTTTGATAGTGTCATATGACTAGAGCTTACATTGTAATATATAAGGTATATAATATGTTGTTACCTGGTTATTGTTATATATATAATATATATATAATATATATATATATATGTTAATTAACTCTTTATTAGTTAATTCTATTCGTATTGTATATTGTTGATAGAACTAATAATTTTAATCTCTCATCTTGTTGGGTAACATAATGGCAACTGTATTGGTTAGTTATAATTTCTTCACATGTTAAGTAGGTTTTTTCTCCAAATATTGTTGTTCAGGATTTAAAGCTATTGTGGAAATAAGATGTAGCTCTTAAATTTATGAGACAATCTATAAAGGTGGTGATTGAGCGTGTCCAAAAGATTGATTTCAGTGAATATATAGACTATCTATATGAAGTGAATAAGTGGTTTCCAAAGGTAATGACTATTTTTTCCCAAAAACTATTTGTTCATTATGATAAATCTATTTTTTGATTCATATAGATTAGAGAAGTTAGGTTAGTTGATGTAGAAATGTTAGATAGGAGAAATTTATTCGAATGTTTAATGATTTGATTAAGTTAAATTAATATTATTATATATATCTAATTTATGTTTTGAGATGGTTTGATTTATCTATAGTTGGTATAGGCATGAATGATAAATATAAATGTACTCTTGTATTATTTGGATTTAATTAGATCTGATGTATTGATTATTAGGAGATGTAATGTTATTTGAGTGTGATTTGAGTTGATAACCTATATATTATTCACCTTGAGCTGTGTGAAGATTATTACCGTAAGTGAAGAATTAGTAGGTATTATTGTAGTTTCTGGATTGTAATCGTAAATGTCTAGAATGTGATTAGATTCAATATGTGATCAGTTGAGTGTCAGAGGCGAAGTATTACTCTAAAGGAGTTGCTATCAATTTGTATATGCATTGAATCTTTGAGTATGCATATGGCTCCATTAGTATGTTTTTGTAATTTATATTATTGGATGTTAGGTCTATATTGATGTTGTGTTAGGCCCACCTTGTGACCAGTGGTGGATATAGTATACCATTTATTATCAATTGATACGTATTATTACTCTAATTATTATGTGTAGAGGTCTTATCTAGTCGCTATATTATTATCATTCATCATCATCATTCACGTATAATTTTTACCTTTCTAAACCTCTTCTTTACCATAAATAATTTAGGAGTATGCAATTTTCTGGTGCATAAGGGACGGAAACGCCTTGCCTCAACTAAGTGTCTGAGTACATGGATCGCGGCAGCCGGAACGTTCAGGTAATGCGCAACGTTCTTGTTGCGGACGTCTTGTTGCCGAATAGGTAAATCTATATGGTAAAACCTACTGCTTTATCTTCCCGCAATGTCGTGGTACTCAAGTGCAACCGTGTACTCCCCAACTCTTGGAGGAGCATAATATAGGGAACTGCTGGTCGTGAGATCAAGAAAGAAGAAAGAAGAATATATTTATATATATAATAAATTATATATTAATTATATTTTATTACATATTATATTTTATTACATATTATATTTTATTACATATTATATACCAAGTCTAATAAAATAATAGAGATTTTTTGTACGTGGAACAATGATATGAAGATAATAATAATCTTGTTTATATTAATATATTTTATTATACTATAGGTTAACCTCTTTATATTTAAGATGATAGGTATATAGTAATTATTTATTAATATATATATTATTATATATAATATATTTACATATATTATTATATATATTAATATATATATATATATATTAATAATATAATATATATATATTATATATTAGATAATATAATTAATAATATTATACCTACTCAGTAATATTATAGATATAAGTTAATTTTTTCGCTATAGATTTAGAAATTTTCTATTCAGCAGTTTCTGTGAATAGATGATATATTAAAATATAAAATTTTGATAATTCTATCCACACATGTGTACTGATCAAATAAATTTATATTTGTTTAGTAAGAATTTCCCTTTCAGATGATTTGATAAGTTTTGTGTTATTGCAGTATTATATTATTTAAGAAGTCACAGATTCTATATTACTACGATAAAAAACGCTATATATATTACTTGTTCTTGATTATTGATATGGAGAAATTAAGTGTCATTATTGTTTTACCTATAGGTGTAGGAGGTAACATAAAGATTTATTAGAGGATATATTTGGATATAGTGTTTAGATTTGTAGCCAGACAAAAGATTGTAGGAGTGGTAGAGATGAAATATTTATACCATTCTATATAAGCAAAACAAGACATTCAATACTTCCCCAAGCATTACAACACGGACGAGACAGTTACTAGACAGAAATCAGAGAGAATGAGGAGAGAGAAGAGAGAGAGAGGAGAGAAGAGAGAGAGAAGAGAGAGAGAGAGAGAGAGAGAGAGAGAGAGAGAGAGAGAGAGAGAGAGAGAGAAGAGAGAGAGAGAGAGAGAGAGAGAGAGAGAGAGGAGAGAAGAAAGAGGAGGAAAGAGAAAGAGAAAGAAGAGAAGAGAGAGAGGAGAGATCGAGAGAGAGAGAGGAGAGAGAGAGAGAAGAGAGAGAGAGAGAGAGAGAGCGAGAGTTTGGGCATTAAATAGTTTAAACAGTATAATTGTTTTCCATTACGAAGCATTTGTTAAATTTTATTTAATTTTTTTTTTAATGAAAACAGAGCATATCAATATAAAAAAAAATTAAATATTCTTTAGAAAATGTTCTTTCTCTTCAATTTAATTATAAAATTATAAAAAAAAAATAAACATCGTTAAACTCATAATATATATATATATATATATATTATATATATATATATATATGTATATATATATATATATATATATAGATATATATATATATATATATATATATATATATTATATAATATATATTATATATATATAGGTTTACTGTATATAGATATTAGAAGCATTCCTATTGTATCTACTTTTATATTCGACCTATATATACATATATTTTGGTTATATCTTAAACTACTTGATTAAATACTCGTATCTATAAACAAATTGAATCATTTTTGCCGGCCGAAAACTTCTTTTTCTGACGTCAATAATCTCATATTATTGTATTTTTCAATTTACGTGTAATCAACTGGATTTTCATACCTTAGCGAAATCCCAAATTCATACTAATAAAATTTATTAATATATATACTATGAAAATAAACGTAACTGTAACCACTGTTAATCACAATATTCTTATTACAAACTAGCTACTTATAAAAATATCCCACATAACTTAATGCTTCTTCGTATACTAGCCTTTGTTTCCTCAGTGATAAAGAAATTTAATTCTCATCTATCCTTCAAGCGTCTTAAAGTAGACCCTCGAAATATCACGAATGTGGTAAAAAATATACACTAATTATTAGGTCTATTTTACTGACATTTATAATTTATTTTTCTATATATATGAGGATTATATTTTATCTAAGCAAATTAAACTTTCTACTGACTAAAATATTGTCTCCTTCAATCTTCATAATAACTTTGTGAAAAGAAGCTGCCTGGAAATGAAGGAAATGAAGCCATATTTCAGCAAGGGAATTGGGTATTATTTATAATAAAACTCATTATTTATTCTCAATAAGATATACTTTTTTTTTTGTTGTATGTATTGTTCTTTTCAATGATTTATATTTTTGTACCTCCAATAAAGTGTTTCTACATCAATCATCTTTCTCGATTAAGCAGGTGTGACATATTAAAACTCAAGCTAATATCTTGTTTTCTGTATCCAAGGATGACTGTTATATATATAATAAATTACTAATCTCAACTATAAAAATACACAAAATTCCTTATAGCTCTTCTATTGACCGTATATAAGTAAAATATACGAATTATATTTTTACCTACATATACAGTGCCACCACTTATATACATACCAATATAATTATATATATATACAGATATTAATATAATATATATTATATATATAATATATTATAATATAATATATTATATTAATTATATATATATATATATATTATAATATAATATATAGTATATATATTATATTATTATTAATATAATAATGTGTGATTTTAATTTTATTTATATTATACATTATCATTCGTAAAAAAATTTATTTTTATAAATATTCTATTTAAATAACATGAATGAACCATAACATATAAATTATTATAATATTACCTTAATAAATATTTATCAATTTAACGTTTAATAGAAAATTTTAATTATTTATATATTATATATTATTTTTATATATATATATAATTAGTATTAATATTATTTATGCGATTATTTTGTTATATTATTGTAATTATTATTTTATCAATAGTTAATTATTTATTTATATATTATTATTATTATATATTATTATATTTATTATTTTTCTTATAATTATATTTACTTACCAATATTCATGTTACTTCAATATTAAATTATTAAGTGTTTAAATTTAAAACAATACCTAAAAATTAATATATATTCATAATTGCTATTTGTTATTTTAAATTTTTACAATTTTAATATTATAAATATATATATTTAATTTATTTTGAAAAAGGGATAAATAGGAGGATCTCTCTGGAAAAGCTAGTGAGTATACTTACTCTTAAATAAAAGTACTATAGGATACAATTATTATTTTTTTTATTTTAAAAAATGCAGTAGATACGGGACAGGATCGAAAAAAGCGGGACTGTCCCGCCTAAAAGCGGGACTATGGTCACTTATCAAGGGGCATAGCACAGGAGCAAGGCCCATATTGGTATATCTCCTCAAACATATAATAAAAAAATTATCGAATGTATTTTGCCATGTTAACAGCTATAGTAATTTTAATTGAAATAACTTAGGTTGAAAAATTACCTCTTGATCTCTGTTAAACTGTAGCTTCACAACGAAAAATTTCCAAGTTTTCATTTTTATAAAAATTTTTTTTCGTGGCATTATATATATATATATAATACTATATATATATATATATTATATTATATATATATTAAATATTTATAATATATATATATAATAATATATATATATATATATATATATTAATATATAATATATTAATAATATTAATATTAATATGAAAATATTAATTACATCGACTTAATCTATATTTTTGTTTTAATACATATTACTATAAATATTTAATTATATATTATATATATATTGATAATATTATTATTAATATTGTATATATATATATATATATATATATATATATATATATATTATATATATATATATATATATATATTATATATATATATATATGTAAAAGGTAAGGCTTTAAAAGTAGGGTAGAGATTAAATACAGGTAATGAATTACAGAACGAAGGCAGGGCAGAGTTCCCACAGAATTCATTGAAAAAGTATTATATGCACCTTTTGAGCTACTGAGGGCTGACGCATGGTAGTAAGTGAGAATGCAGAGAGGTCAACTCCATTCAATAGCTATAACTCAGGTATAATATATATTATATTTATAAATATATATAATATGATTAATACTATAGAAAATGAGTAGTTAGTGTACCCGTCACTGAGTCGCATATATATAGGTATATAGATTGTGTTCATAAAGTGGAGAGTTTAAATTCATTTAGTCAGTATTTTTATTAATCTATATCCATGACCTACTTATAACTATCTAAATAAAAACTCAAAAACTCATCTATATCAAAAAAATGGGGTAGAAACCGGTATATATAGATATATATATATAAGTCCCTATCCTAAGTACTCTACTAAGAACTCAGTATAATCCATACTCAATAAGATAAAGACTCACTATATAAAATTGGTATATAGTATATATATATAATATAAATATCTATTATAAAATATATATATATATAATAATATGTTCGTGAGAGAATAATATATATAAACTATACTACTCACATTACCTGAACAAAACTAATTTAAGACTTTTAAGGCTCAACCTTAGCAACTATTGTGATATCAGATTTATATAAAAAATAGTTTTATGTTGGTTATATGTTTTACTATAAGTACACTCAAAGAATTAGTTTTAATATGTATATGTTGTATCCCACATGTGATAGACTAAATACATAGAGTTATTGAACGATGATATATATATTTATATAATTATGAGTATTAGTAGGATATACCCCTAATTATTCTCTAAATTATACAAGTTGACTAATTTATAGGTAGGTGTGATGAGTCATTCATATAACTCCTAATTATTGATTAGTGTATATTCATAATGGCAATTATATTTTAATTCCATAGAATATTATAACTAAGTAGTGGAGTATCATAAAGCAGCATATGGTAAGTAAATATATATATAATGTAAATGTTATGAGGTAACGACTATTTGACTATGGGATAGTGAACACTCATTATATATGTGGTATATGCATATATATGCCTTAAATCCGTTAATATTTAGTAGTACACTTGGTTATATATAGCGTTAGTATGTGATGAGTTACAATACAATCGACGTGAATCGCATGAGTTGAGTTGCTCAAAAAGGACCCTCAGTAGTGTAGGAGATAGGAATGAGAGAGCGGATATATATTATAATATATATATATATATATATATATATATATAAGACTTCAGCTGCTACTCTATAGTAAATAGTAGGATGAGATAACCTCATAGAGGTCAGGCTGGTGAGAATAACCCGTGATAATGGTATGTAATTGTTAGTTGATGTTATTATATATCCACTTGTACATAAAACAAATTAAACCATCATATAATAACTACTTACTATGTTACTATAATTCCTATATAATATAGAATTGATAGCTAATTAGTGACAGTGATACATAACTCACCATTAAAGCAATATATATATAGACCATAATAAAATAAGTAACATGATATGTGGAATGAAATACAGGTATACGTACATTATATATATTATCATTAAGGTAAATAGGGAAATCCTTCTATCTACCCCTAATACTATTACATAAAAATTACAGGCCAGATAGACCCTCACAAACAACCTCCCGGGACCCCATTCACTAGTAGGTTAAAGATAACTTAGTGAATGTTGTGAGTACTCCTCGTGTAAGATTCCTCACTCCGGGAACTCTTAATGACCGGTTTATATATATATATACCTCACTAGTATATATAGTTACCACACGACACTACTTTATATCCTTACAATATATCCAGTATACGGTCACCGTGAGGATATTATACACCAAAGTGCATAGAATAGCCTCTCTTCAGTGTGTATTAGGTCTCAAAAGGTCAGGTTTCTCTCATACTCTAATGGTCGGCCCGGTTTCATTATAAGAAGAGTTTAAAGGACCGGGTTTTATTTATCTGTATACAACTCATCCACGGAAATATGTGATATAGGTAAGCTGTATTAAATATATAATATATATATACTAAAGTAACCCATGCGGGGGAAGTATAGGCAATTGTGAGATCGCTCAAAGGGCTTAACGAAAAAAAAAAGGTATAAAGGACAACTACTTTACGTACAAGTATTTAAAGGGACTGATGTTGAAATAGAAAAAATGAAAAATAAAAAAGCCGATAACTGTATTGATGAAGGATAGAGGAGTGAATGAGGTATTGATAAATATAAATTAAATAATTCGTGAAATACTGAAATAGGACTAGAAAAGAATAATTATAAAAGCATTCGTATTGTTTAACTCTATTAATTGCACATACTCTAGCGCTTATATGGTCTCAGAGGTGAATACGCCTGAGCTAAATCACTTACAAGCCATTGGTTCTTGTCCACTATGCCATGTTCTCACAGATTATTCACCAAGAGATATAAACTACTACTCAGCTAAAACAAGAATTCAATTAATCTACCTTACGGGTAAGTATATATATATATAGTATAATATATATTAATTATTAATATATATACATATTAATATAAATATATATAAATATATATAAATATATTAATATATTATATTATAATATATATATTAATATATAATATATATTAATATATATATATATAATATAGATTATATATATATATATATTAATATATAGTATATTATATATATATATAATTTAATATAAATATATAATATATTATATATATATTAATA
>JABUQX010127360.1:0-2500 GCA_015478945.1 Trachelipus rathkii | reverse complement strand
ACAAATAGAGTAGGATAAAACCCAAAAGGTATAAGTTGAGTGAATAGTATTGAATGGGTTATATATAATGGCCCGGGCACTCTAAGTAAATATTTTAGGGCCATAAAATGCCCTGTAGGCATTATTATCTATGGGCATTTGCTCCCTATATTTTAGTGAGTGCATTTATAGGAGGGTACAATTTATACTTTTTAATCAATAATATATATATATATATATATATATTATATTATATAATAATTAATATTATAACTATAATTATATTAATATATATATATAATAATATATATAATATATATACTTAATATATATATATTATATAATATATTAATATTAATATATATTAATATAATATTAATATATGATATAATATTATATATATATATATGATATATATATATATATATATATATATAATATATATATATATATATATAAGTATATATTAATATAATTATATATATAATATATTATAATTATATATATATATATCATATATATAATAGATATAATATATATATATAATATAATATATATTATAATATATATATTAATATATATATATATATATATATATATAATATATTATATATATATATATATTAGTAGATATATAAATATATATATAATGTATATATATATAGGTATAGGTACATAAATCAATATATATATATTAATAGATCATATCAGAGTGTCCACATATTTTCTGAAAAATTTTCTAAGTTCAAAAAAATTATACATAAAATTTAATTTGCGCATCGTTGGAGCAAGTACTAGAGGTTAAGTTAGGTTTTTTTTAAGCGTACATAGAAAGGGCTAGTGTAAAGATTGATTGACCACACTATAGCGTATAACGTCGCCTCGTTACGGCATAGGTCGAGATAATGACTTTGGCGCACTAAGAATTTTATCTAATATTAGAGAGAAGAAAATGAGTAGATTAACAATAGGATAAAACGGCGATTTAAAAATGCGGTATAATAGTTAACATGACAATTGAGATATAAGTGTTTTTAACAGTTTACAAGAAGTGTATTATTCTACTATAACAAGATAATAAAACAAATAAGACGTAGTATAAAGATTAACAGAGAGAAGTATATTAATAGAACTATATTTCAATACCAACTAATATTAAATAATAAATAAAAATTATAATTATAATTAATAATATAATATTAATAATTAATTAAATAATAATTAAATAGAATTAATTAAATAAATAATTAATTAATAATTAATATAATAATATATAATAATAATAATAATAATAATATAATAATATTATATATAAATAAAATATATAAGTTAACTAAATAATATATATATATTATATATTATATATATATATATATATATATATAATATTAATATTATTTATATATAATTATAATATATATTAATATATATATTATTAATAATATATATATATATAATATATATTATATATAATAATAATATATATATATATTATTATATTTATATAAATATATTATAATATATATATATATATTTAATTATATATTTATATATATATATATAGTATATATATATTATTATTATATATATATATATTATAATTATATATAAAGGTTTTACGAATTGAGAATAATGGGAACTAGTTTAAGAATAATGAAATTATAGGTATAGATGTTGAGCTTTCGTAGCTAAATGAATTATTAATTGAGAGAGGTTATGTATGGATTAGGATAAAATAAGCACTTATCTCAGAAAATCTATCAATAACTCAATTGGCTATACTAATGAAAGCAGATGATATGTGAATGTGTGGTTGGTTTGATGGTGCAAGAAGGAATAAGTATTTTCTATGACGGTAGATTTTGAGTGATACATTAGTTAAGGCGAGTGAGATATATATAAGATGAGTGTGTGTGGGTGTAGTGGATGGTGGTAGTGTAGTTAGAGTGTTTGTGTGTCCATGTTCAATGAGATTCGAGCTCTTCAACTCATTTGCCTCATATAGGTGTTCTTTAGATATTAAACAACACCTCTACATGACACGACGAGCTCGAACACACACATGACACACACTATCCAACAATGACACGCCCACAGCACACTCGACGATAGCTATGATATTGGAATTGCAAAGTTGTTTAGTAATAAACAAAAGCGTTATTAATGGAGGCTTATTATGGGTGAAGGGTTAATAGTTTCGAGGGATTGTATGAAGGTAACAAGCTAAGCATATTATAAGGGTAAGGGAGTAGATTACTAGGTAACTGTAATAAGGAATAATTATATATAGGGGATAAATTAGCTTATTGTAGTATTGTTTGTAGAGATAATATAACTGTGTTTTAGCGTTCTGAAAAGAATAATATGCAGTTGAATGTGATACTGAAAGGGTCATGTGATTGGTGATAGTATACAAGGTGCATATAGAATGATTACGGTAGAGGGGATTGTGTGGGCGATATCAAAATCTGACATTGAAAACAAATGATGGAGAAAATAAGACAGAAGAAGAATAAATTGT
>JABUQX010127359.1:0-29162 GCA_015478945.1 Trachelipus rathkii | reverse complement strand
GTGATATTCCACCTTGGTATTTAACATCTTGAATGGCATAGGTGGGCTGAGTTAAGATGTGGATCCAAGTTCTCTTTGTATTTCTTTTAAGTTCATTACAAGCTTAAAAACTGGAATGATTGAAATGTGCTTAAATATTCCTACATTTCTTTATTAAATCACACTGCTCTTTGAGAAAATAAGCATCTTTAATAAATTGTTGTTTATGAATAAAACAAAAAAAACTTGTGTATCCTGCTAAATTAGTTCCAAGTTTCATGTTATATTCTCCATCTCGAAGGATCAAATGGATTATGTTATAGGGAATTTCCCAATTATTCATCATAATTTCAAAACATAGTGATTTTAAATTCCAGAATGAACCTGGGAAATACTTGCACAATGGGGAGTACACAGTCCATTTTTTAAACTCGCTGGTTAGCCAGCAGTTGCAGTTTTTTTTTTTTTTAAACAATAATAATTGACGCGTCCCATATTATTACTTACAACTAAGTACACACTTAAAAATGACTACCTAAAACTATATGACGACATAACTCGTATATGCTACCGTAATTCATGCTTTGAAGTTGGTAACATCTCTAACAAAATATTTTCTACTAGGGATAAGATTTTGATTTGAAGTTGGGGCAATAAGTCTACCGGAATCCAGCCGTTCAGTGTCTGTGAATAGCTTTGTTACCATTGCGAATCAAATTATGAGGAAGCTCAAATATGGAGAATAATTTATGATATAATTGATTTTGCTTATAGTTTCCGTAACCATGGATAGAAATTATTGTAAATAATATCATTTAAATTTTTTTTTCAAAGTATTTTGCTTCTCTTCCAACCATGCGAGTTTCCACAATATTAAGAATTGGAAACTTTGAGTTCAGAAATAAACTATTTTTCTCTCCCCCCTAAACTACCTTTATTTGCTAACAAAAGTATTCGAAATTCTTAGTTTGCATTGCAACAAACTACATTTTGACAAATGTGGAACGTAGAAAGCGCTGCACAGAAAAGAAGTAGGGAATGCTTTAAAAGCTGACAAACATTCCTACATTTCTTTTTTTAAATTCACCACTGCTCTTTGAAGAAAATAAGGCAACTTTAATAAATTGAAGTTTATGAATAAAACAAGAAAAAACTTGTGTATCCTGCTAAATTAGTTCCAGGCTTCGTGTTTTATGCTCCATTCGAAGGATCAAATTAATATTTTTTTTAGAGGAATTTCCCAATTATTCTCACAATTAATTTCAAAACTCATAGTGATTTTTAAATTCCAGAATGATGAACCTGGGAAATTACTTGCAATGGGCAAGTACCACAGTCCATTTTTTAAACTCGCTGTAAGCCAGAGTGCAGTTAAAGAAATAAATTGCTCGTTTGAAAATATAGCTATCGATAGTTTTCTATTAAATGATATCTGACAGCCTTAGAGAACTTCTCGAATACTGCTCACATAATTTCCTCGGTATGAAAGTTGGTAACATCTCTAACGCAAATATTCTACTAGGGATTAAGCATATTTTGATTTGAAGATTGGGCAATAAGCTTCTAGAATTCCCCTGCTCTGCAGTACTGTGAATGGCTTGGTTACTTCATTGCGATAAAATTCATTATTGTCTGTATTGGGGTCAGTTGAATATGCCAAGTCTTTTGGGGGAGAAATTCATCATCAAAAACTCCACTATTAATCTCACGGCGGATCTATTGCTTTAAATGTGGATTTCCTCTGTTTCTTGGAATAATTTACAGACTCATCCCTTAAATTTACTATTAAAATTTATGGACTTCCAGATATTCCCTATCGGTGATGATTTCTCATATGTTCATTGATAGTGCGGGATTGTTTCCAGAAATGCAAAAGATTTTGTGTTTGAAAGTTTATACAAATATTTTTTTATTATACTAATTCTTTATAGTGGAAACGAAAGCTCGATAAGAAATATTTCTCTGACGTATGAAAATATTTTTACGGGAATTAATATTTATGTGACATATGAAGATTATATATGAGTAACCTGTTATATAAAAGGTGAGATTAATAATACTTATATAATATAGATATATATATATATATTAGTATATATATATATAAATAGTATATATATATATAATATTATAATAATAAAAATATAAATATATATTAATAATTATATATATATAAATAATATATATATTATTATATAATATACATATATATCATATATATATAATAAATATTATTTTATATATATATAAATAATATATATATATATAATTATAGTGAGTAGATGGATGATAATATATATATATATAGTATATAGAAGAATTATATAAGAAATATATTGATATACTATATATTATATATAATAATAGATATATAGATATATAATTATAATATAGTAATATATATACTATATATTATATATTTATAATAATAAAAATATTATTATCATTTATAATATTATACTAATATATATATACTAGTTATAAATTATATATATTATATTATGATATATATATATATATATATATATAATAATTATATAATATATATAATAATATTTAATAATATAAAAAATTAATATAAAAGAATAAAATAATTTATTAATAATTAAAAAATATTTAAGTAATAATATTATAATATAATATAAATATTAAAATATTAAATAATTAGTTAATATAAATATAACATATAAAAAATTTTAAACATATATTAAAACTAATAAAATTATTTTTATTAATTAAAAACCATAATTTAATTAATAAAAAAATTTATAATCAACCCTAATAAAAACTAAGTTTTATTACTAACATATTACCAAAAAAAAACTATTCAAAAATGAAAAAATATACAAACTAATATATAATTTATGTATTTTATTATTATTATTTATATATTATATTACTTTATAAACCATACAATCACTCAATAACATTCACATGAAGGATTGCTTACATTTCGACTCTATTAACTGATCGTTTACATCGGTATTAGTCTAGCAACCATCTGGTACTATTTAAACCCAACTTTTTATATTTCCTTTATTAACCCTCTTTCACAACCTTGCATATACGCATACTTCTATGCAATCAGTAATTCCACATATCTTTTACCCCCCAACAATATACAATAACCTCACCCAATACAAAACCTCTCACTCCACAACACACCCATTACTTATAAAAATATATTTAACAACAAGACTACAAGACTAATCCATCATACCCCACTAATACTAGTCCACACCGTATATTAAACTTTAAAAATCAGACCCTTCCAATATCACCCTAATCCCAATACACCAACTAACTATCAAACACTAATAACTCACACAAAATCATCATATACCACATTACAAACGTTATTAAAAAATTACCTGAACAACCAAACAACTAAACAAACATTTTTATATTATTATTTAAGTACAACCGACACACCGCACTTTTTACCATCGGAACCATTCACAACAGCACACACAGCGAACCAACCAATCGAACACTTAACCCTCATACCATTAGACTCACACCACAAACTCCTCTACTAATTAACGTTACACGTCCACGAAATATTATTATTTACTAATAATAATACCTAAACATTTTGCTCTACCACATCACAATCGTCTCTCAAAAACATATGTAGATTCTTAATATATAAATCTCTATTCCCTCCACATTCTTTTAGTATCTATCCCACCACCGCCCAGCCCCCAACCCCCTATCCCCAACCCCATACCTATATATATTATATACCACACTATAAAATATATATATATACATTGACTAATATATAATATATATATATATTATAACTATAATATAAATACTATATACAATTAAAAACTTAGTATATTATAGTATATTACTCAATATACTATATATATATATATATATATTAATAATATATATACCTTATATATATATATATATTATATATAGTATATATATATATATATATTATATATTATATATATATATATTATTAAATTCTATATAATATATATCTATAATATATATATATATATATACTATATATATAATAGTATATATTATAATATTATATATATATATATATATATATTATATTATATTATTATACCGTTATATACTATTACTATAAGACCCATAATCAATATAGATCACTATTACGCTATAAATTATATTATAATATATATATACATAACATATACTCCTACAAAATATATATATAATAATATATTATAGTAAAAATACATTAATAAATACATACATACGATCAATTTACCCAATAGACAATACCATATAGTATCCCACGTTATATATAATAATATATATATATATATATATATATATATATTATATTATATATATATATATATATATATATATATACTAAATACTAATATATAGATATAATATAATAATACCCTACCTAAAGAAATATACTTATATATATATCACCCTCAACGGCTGTAGTGTGCATAAGTCTAGACTGTTCGTTAATCTGCTTAAATGAAATCAATTCCGATTGCAGTCACGGAAACGTTGGAGGTTAGTTCCTCAGTTCAACAGGCAAATTATAACAATAATAATTTTCTAAGTGATAATTAGGAAAAATCGCTAGCCAGGGTACATCATAATTTCTAATTAGAAAACTCTAACTTACTTGCATAGAAGAAACATTACCATTGCTTCGACCGAGTCGTGATGTTTCTCGAAAAGTCCAATGTACAAATTCTCCAATCGAAATTAATTGTTACATAATAATTCATTATTAAGCAGATCTAAATTTGGAAATGTTTGAAAACAATTTACACTGCCACCAGAATTTCCGTTAAAAATATTGTGTATAACCTCTGCGAGATACAACTGATAATTTAGTTTCAACTTCCATCTGTTTATAATAACACAACCCATTCACACCAACTAAACATTGCAGTAATTAACAAATTCAGAACTACAGCGTATTAACAATAAACAATGATAGAAAAAAATTATACCATCCCTAATATCAATTTCAATACTGCAGCTGCGCAAGCTGTGGGCCACGGCATTATTGGAAATTCGAAGCAAGCGTAGAATACTCAAAACCAGAACGATGACCAGTACATTCTTTTCACAATAGATGTTTCACTCATGACTACCCTACAAGCCCTATATATATATATATACTATAACAAGTTATGTATCTCGATATATTATATATAAGATATAGTAGGCATATATATATATATATAATCACATATATATATATAATATTAATATACCAGTATCCTATATATAATAGTGCGCCTAGGGTACGGGTTCAGTATAGTAATTATATTGTACATTCTATAGCTACTTTACATTAGGTTACGATTACGGTATTAGCGTTACGTTAGGTTGCACCCTGATATGGTTAGGTTGGTTACCAATAGGTCAGGTTAGTTTCTTTGATAAGTTAGGTTTACGATTGATTAGGTAGGTTAGAAGTTGTACGACCAAGCTCTCGGTTTTAGATTGATTAATGGTCAAATGAAGCTTGAGGGTTGAGTTTCATGGTATTCCTCAATAGTTCAGTGAAATGCCCCGGCGTGTTTTATAATGCTTTTAGATTCATAATTACTTTTTCATATATAAAATTAATACTGCTCTTTCACCTTGTTCTATTTTCGGCTTCTTGTTCCGCACTTCATCAAGAGCTCCAGTTATTAGCCCTAAAGGCCGATTTTATTTTAAAATTCAACTTTAAATCGAAACACAATGAACAGCAACGCCTCATAGTGTTTAAAAGATTGAACTTTGTTTTTTCTAATAAGTTTCTAGGAAATTGGTTATTGAAAATAATGGAAGTGAAATGAATTACTAATATAAGTTTGAGTTTAATGGAAAGGGGAAATAAATTAATAAACATAAGTTTAGTGCAGGGTGAAATATTTTAATTATTATAAATTAGTTAAGTAAGATTTAAAATAATATCTAAAAAATTTTTTTTAATATTTCTTTAAAGAGTGTGAAAGCTCACTTATTATAATAGTTTAATTAGCCGCCCAAAATGGTTGAAAAATTTTTTTGTTTTTAGGTGATATTTGGTTTAGAGCGACAAACTATCTTCGATCCATATCTCAAAAACTACAATAGTAACAACAGAAACAAGGAATACATTGTTGGATGCCTAACAAGCGAAAACCACTTCTAATATTGCGGAAAACTGATATTAAAACAAAACAAAAAAATAATAAAAAAACCAAAAAAAAAAAAAAATCATATCTTACAGATTTAGAGGTATACCATATTTGGAGACGCACCGTAAAGGAACTACATCTTTGGGAATCCTTGTAAAATTTTAGTTAGCAAAATGTTAACAATAATACAATAGTAAAAAAGAAATAAATAAAATAAACTCATTGCGCTATTTTTTTTAGGATAACACGGAGCAGGGGACATAAGTATATACTATAAATTAATTTGATACAAGGTATTGCCACACGCAAAAATTAGTAAGCCGGCTTCGAAGCCGACGGGGAACACAGGGAGGGCGGACGTTTCTCCATACCCCGTAGGGAGAGGGGCGGAGGACCCCCCAGCGAACCCACCAAAATACCAAGAGGCAGGGTCCCGGAACCCTCCCGTGAGGGAAGGGGAAATTAGTCCTACCCCTTTAGTTCCCCGGAAGGCCGAGAGAGGAACCCGCCCGACTCCTGCCATCGGGTGCGGATTATACCCTGTGGGTATTCTTGTAGTAGGCAAAGAAAAAGCAAAAACCAGGCAAAAAATGTTAATAGACAAACGCTCCTATTTATTTTAACGGTAACCATAAAAGGTCTCTAATAGGCTCTCACTATGATATTACTAAATAATATTAAGCAAATAATATTTTTTATTTTTTTATTTTTTTTACATTTTTTCCTATCAACTAATTTTTATAAATATTCCAAAAATAATGTTATTACTATTTCTGCTGAAATAAAAGCTTATTGTAGTTTTTGAGATAAATATTATTAAATTTCTTTATATTCATAATTACATTTTTGCCCTAAAATCTGGGACCCATGCATTCCAAGCAAATGTATTCCTTTCCCCTGATGAGCTCATTGTGAGCAGGGGTTAATGACACCTTTATAAAAGCAAGTTGTCTGAGGATACAATGCCATCACTGAAAATTAAATCAACACATATACATATATATATTATAAATATATAAGTATATTATATATATATAAGATATAAATAAATATATTATACTTTATATTTATAAATATAAATAAATAATATATATAATATATATGATATATTAATATAAGTATTATATATAGCCACCTTTATGTTTTAAGACTCCGTCAGTTTTTAATTTTTTTTAAACATAAAATTGGCTAGTATATGAATACTAACATAATGAATGTCAGTGGTGAATGGATCTTGATTTCTAAAAACGTTCGAAATTTAAATAAGAATTTAAAAAATCACATTATATTATAAATAAAATTTAAAAAAATGAAATATCTCAAAATAAGTACGACACTTATTTCAGAAAAAACCTCAAAGTTGCATATTTAAAAAATCAGCCGTAGAAAGACTTATTATAAAAATGCTAAAAAAAAAAAAGGTAAAAAAAAAAAATGATTTTTTCATAAAAAATGAAATATCTCGGAAAAGTACGACACTTACAGGGTAAAAAACCAATTTTACAATTTGGAAATCAGGCGTGGTAAAGGCTTATTATCAAAAATTAAGAAAAAAAAAAGTAGGGGCTCGAGCCGACGGGGGGACAGAGGGAGGGGGACGTTTCCATACCCACTGTAGAGGGAGGGGCGCTAGGGAAACCCCCGCGACCACCAAATTGTATTATTTGACCCTACGCCGAGTGATGGACGGGGAATGAAGCGCAGTTGTGTGATTGCCTGGTTTGGAGTGGGTGAGTATATTCACTAACAGGGAACATATCTCGCGCTCTTCTTTTAGTCCATCGGTGGGCAAGTGGTCGTTCAAAACTTACTTACGCGGTCACTGCTTAGGGCCCCAAGTTCAATCCCCAGCAAGAGGGAAAGTTAATCTAAGGGTTATATATTTAATCCAATAACCTAAATCACACATGCGATAAGGATGTAGAAAGAGAATGAGCAGTTAAACCTTAATCAATATATTATATTATATAATATTTTATATATATTATAGTTTATATTTATATATATATATATTTAATTATATATATATAATATATTATAATATTATAATATAATATAATATATATAGTATATAATATCCTTGTAAGATTACAGGATTGTTAATATTAGTTCGTTTTTTATTTTCATATATTGTTATTAATATGAATAGAAACATTAAATAATTTTTTATATTTCATAAAAAAAGATTAAAGATAAATTTAATTTTATTACAAAAGTAAGAATTTAAATTAGAATACGTTAGACTGTCAGCCATTCAGACGTTGGGCAGATATACAACAATTAGAGAACGAGATCTGTCCTTTGCAGTATTTTCTGAAATGCAAAAAATACTATATTTAGAAAAACAAAACTAGATATTAAACAAGAGAAAAATAAAGACAAGTAGATACTCAAGGTTAAGAGAAATTATGGGTTCTAGACTATACGATCGTCCTAATAGGTTAGTATAGTTTATACAACAGACATCAAACCATATTAGGTTAGAATATTTAGAGAGAATAATGAAAGAGAATATCCTCCTAGTCAAGGGTTAGGGATAAAGATTTAGATTAAGTATACACAGAAAACAATATGTGAAAAAAAAATCAATAAGGGACCGAATTTTACCCCGAGCTTTACACTGGTCCCGGTACAAACTAAATTTAATCAACAGGGCGAATCATTGTTGTGTTTTCTAATGCAATAATTATAGCATTATTTGACGCTGTTTTTATAAATCTGCAATCAGATTTGCTGTAGCACGTAGGGTTTTTATGATGAAGGTAATTTCTAATTTTACAGATTTTACTATTTCATATAAAGAAAATGATAGTTTTCAAACATTTTAATACTTAATTTATCTTGGCTACAGTTTTGGATAATTTAAGACAACATATTTTACTGTACTTTGTTCACTCGTTACGTTCTGATACTGATCATCCACAGCACCAATTATGCACCAATATAATTAAACACGACTACAACTATGAGCCGACCATGGGAATGTTCTTCTTACCCTCTTTAGTTAAATCCTTTCCGTCTTCTTAGCCCCGAAAAACCCTGTGCTTGCCTTTTTATTTTTTGAATTTCTACACTCGGATCTAACACAACACCAGCAACTGCCTCCAGGACAAACAGTAAAACAACAAACTAACCCAACAACAACCAACCTTTTCGCCCTCCAACCACTTAGTACCTGACTTTCTGTTCACAATAACACCCACACCAACCAACCCAAACGAACAAATACCTACCAAAACAGAAAGCCCTTATGAAAATAATACAATATGATTTTTGGTTGTCATATTAGGTGACCAATATAATAAAAGGCATGGTGAGCGCCTCATCAGATTTGTTCACCTTGTTCAAACGGACTGACGCGATTGGTGAAATAAAAAGAAAACTGTAATTCAATTGCCGTTTTGCTATAAAACCATAATATGGATGGGAACCAAGAGATCTTCATGAAGACTGTATATTTTTGTATTAGTAGAATCTACAAGGTTTTTCTGCAAAAAACAAATAATTTTGTAATATCCAAAACTTGATTCGGCCACGTAGACCAGATCCAACAATATAAAATAATAAATCACTGGCCCATTCTAATTCCCCATGCAATGGGCTAGCTTCTAATTGCAGATGCAATTGAGATGGTGAAGAGAAAGAGCAGTTTGGTTGGCATTCCCAGACAGTCGGTAGATCCCAGGATACACATAGAAGAAGGCCATTTTGAGACAAATCTTTGATCAAGAACAGTATGAAATTGATCTATGGTTAGAGACTTATCTCGAATTATCGAAAGAGAAAAAAAGCAAGAGTTCTTCTCGCTTTTCAAAACTAAAGTAGAGAAAAATTTTACTTGAGAAAATGTTCGCAATCAGTACTACCGCAAAGAGAAAATTTTAAATTAGCCAGCAATTTACTTACTAGTAGATGGTCCTATCTTGTTATTAGCCCACGAAAAGATAGAAGGATAACTAAATGGATATGGGTGAGAAGAAAATATTTAGCATCTGGAATTTGATCTGCAAATAAGCAATTTCAATCTCAAAGTAAGGCCTGAAAAGAAGTTCTTTTGGCATAAGGGTAATTGTAAAGCATTCTATTCCCCAATAGCCATTTGTACCATCTCAAAGGACATATGACTATATAATGGATTATATAACTGTTTTAAAGCAAGTCAAATTAATCATCAGTCAAATCAATGGAATCTCTTGCGAAAGATCTGAAAAGTAATATACATGTTAATGAATGCAAGCTAGGATTTACAAAAATATATATTGCTATTCTTTGCTCTGGGACAGTCGTACTACTAATGAACACTATGTTAAAAGTGATTGGCCTCTAGGACTGCAAATGTCCCAAGAACAAGCAGTGTCCGAGATCTGCTTTCCATATAGTTTGATCCACCCAAAAATCTTTCATACCAACCACTCCACATTAAAACCTTGAGTTTGAATGAATGAATTGTATACATCAATGGGGCAAAGTTAATTCAAGAAAGGTTCAAGATACCTTTCCTCAGATAAATTTCCGAAAGTTTTATAGTACAAGCAAAATTGAAGGAGGGGTATTTTTGTTTGGACCACAAATCATGGAGGTTTTAAAAGACATGGAATTTTTGGAAAGGCTTGTGCGGTCCTCCTTGGAATTGAAAAGCGGTGACTTTCTTTCAAATGAATATGGCAAAAACTTTCTTGGAAATAATAAGTTTTCTTATGAATATTAAAAGAAGTAAAGAGAAAATATTGGAACCATGATTTAGATGCCTAAAGAAAAGGGATTGTCGCATGTCTTTGAAAAATTAACATTAACATTCATTCCCATCTAAACTTTTTCCCAATGATTTTGACTTGCAGTAAGTTGACGAGACAAGGGAGGCGCCTTCCAATTCAGGTCAGATAAAGACTATGGAAACTCGATATCATGGATTTGGAACGAAAGCATGATACAACTGAATCCAATCTGTTTCATGCTATGTCGTGAAAAATTCGCAAGACCCAAAAACTTATAAAAGAAAATCACAAAATCAACGCTTTTGAAATTTTTTGTTACCAGTAAATGTTTTAAAAATACCCTAAAACTTTTTAACATTTAAGATATTCTAATGAACATAAGTTCTAACATTAATTTTATGTAATTATGAGTGTATAACACCCCAATGATTTTTGAATTAAATTTCTTTGCGTTGAATTATTGCAGTTTTTTTTTAAAACCTTACAATTTGGTTTCAAAAAACAAAAATAATATTACTCTTATATAAGGGTACAACATAATTACGTGAAAGAAGAAAAAAAACTGAAGCCAGATGTTGGAAATAACGGACGTACAAAATATGGCAATATTCAGAAAAAAGAACCTACGCGAATATGGTCAGTGAATTGAAAAAAGAAGTGTTATTTTTGTTTTGACCAAGAGTTATTTTTCCTGCACTACCTTAAATTAAACTTTCGCGTTTTTAACTAAAAAACATTTATTTTTCATCATGACTTCAAAATGCTAATGAATGTTTTTGCTCACTTATTATTTAATTTTTAATTATTATTAAAAAAATTTCTATCATTAATATCTATCATTTTAATTTCTTTCTAGTATTATATATTTAGAGGAGCAATATAAAATAAATAAACGAATATAAAGTACATAATTAACGGATAAATATACTTGGAAATTCTACTCCAAATAAAAAAAAAAAAAAATATAAATATAAAATAAATATAAAAATAAAAATATATAGCTACTATATTATATATAATATATATATATATATATATATATATAATATACTATATATATATATATATATATATTATATATATATATATATATATAATATATATATATAATATATATATATATATATATATATATATATATATATATATGGTCGGGAAAAACAAAAAATAGTAACCTTTCCCCTTATGAAACCATAAAAATACTAACTAACTAACTATTATATGATAAGATATATTTATATAATATATTATAATATAATATATAATATATATATATATCATTATATATATTATATAATATATATATATAATATATATATAATTATTATAATATATATATATATATTATATTATATATATTATATATATCCCTTATGAGGTTTTCATGGCGCAGATAAAAATGTTTTTTTTCACATATGTGAGTTAATAGGATACCAGCAACACATGAATGATTAACAATGAAATAGGCAGGTATCAAAAAATTTTTAAATCCCCAAACCAAAAGTAAATTTTACGCATCCCATACGTTTTGATTTGGCGCCCGTACAGAGCGACCGTTCTCGTGGATTATTTTCTGTAGTGCAAAAATCTTACCCCGTAAAACAAGAGAAAAACTGTTACGGCAAAAGACATAGCATCCAAAATAGGTTAGGTCCAGAAATAATACTCCATCGCGATCCATATAGTTATCTGCAAAATCATAACCGATAAAATATATATAGGTTAGGGGTTGCGGTATAACTGCTCTCTAAGTTCAGGTTATGATATGTTATGTTATGTATACGCAGAATCTATATATGAAAGCAAAAAAAATTTTTTACGCCTTACCTAAATTACATTATAAATACTCTAGATTTCGGAGAAATTGCACTTTTCTTTTAATTATTATACCATTATGCTTATCCTATGCTTATGACTATATTATGCTTATCTCCTAATGTGATATTGATGTCATTCCACTTTCTAAAGGAGCTACAGCTTATGTTTTGGGATGCTTGAGATAAAAGTTATCTCACAAATAAATTCTCACATGTTGTCCCTTGAAATAAAACTGCAAATAAGTTATCGCAATATTTTTACAAACGTTACATTGGAGTTACAATCTTGTTCTTTTATTCAAATTTCCGAAATTTTTCTCATTCTTAAGCTTTTAACCCGACTTAAATTATGTCTGTTACAACTGAGCGGCCTAAATCCAGATAGTTGGCCTCTCTTACATGGGAAACTGCTTTATAAAACAAAAGTAAAAATTAATTCTCCAACCCAGTACGTTTGCTGCTTTAATAGAATTTTCCGAAAGAAATGCATTAATTTTTTACTTTATTACTTTAATATTGGTCTATGTTGTTAAACGGCCCACATCCAGATCATGCTGTCTTTCTTGCTTAGAGTAAATGTTTTATAAAGGACATACAAATGATAATAAATCCCAAACCCCGCATAGGGCAAGACAGGTACCAAAGAGTATAAGATATAACAGCTTCTTAATCACAATTTTTCAACAAAAAAAACTCGCATTATTTTTAAAACCAACTTTACCGCGCCCTAATTAAGGTGGCTCTATTACATAGCACTAACACGAGCTCACCATCAAGATATGTTAGGCTCTCTTATTAAGGACGTAGTTATATGAAATAAAACCATACTCTAAATAAGTTAACCAAACCCCGTAGTGTACAGAAGTTACAAAAAGTCTACAATCTTGTTACTATTCATTTTCCAAATTCTTCCGACACATTTTTTCTCAAATTCATTATCTGTTTAAACGACGGGTAGATATTCATGTCTTCAAAATGAGCGGCCTACATCCAGATATCTTCGGCTCTCTTGACATGGGAGATGTGATACAAAACAAACAAGTACAAATTAAATTCCCAACCAGTACGTACTCAAAGTTATAGAGGTCAAACAGCTTGGCACTTTAATTCACACAACAATTTGTCGACCCAAGAAATTGCATGTACTTTTTTACTTTTTAACAGATTATATATATGGTCATGGCTTATTCTTCAAATCCGGCTCTCACCATCCAGAATGCGGTCTACTCTTCGCCTTAGAAATGGCCTTTGCTCCTCATGTCATAACAAATAAACTAAAATTCCTCAACAACGCCGTTGTGCAAGCGTAACAAGAGGATAAAAATACAAGCGCGTTCGTACTTAGTCTTGCAATTTGTCTTCAACATAAAAAAAATGCTTACCCATTATTTTTTAACAAAACCACTTTTGTGTACGACTAACTCTATTCGGCTCCATAAACTAAAAACGGCCCACATCCAGAGATTGTTGACTCCTTCTTCTGCACAGTGACTTGATCTTTCACGAAAAAAAAATCTAAAGTAATTCCAAACCCGTAGGTATCCAAGTGTGAGCAAGCAATTACACATCAATGTTCCTATCTATTCAAATTCCGGAATTTTTTTCTCATTGCTGTACCTTTTTAAACGCTTAAATACTATGTCCTTTAATATGACCATCCTACATTCAGATCATGTTGGTCTTCTCTTACAATGGCAGATGCGTCTATTAAACAAAGTAAATCTAAATTTCCGAAACCACGTAGCGTACCAAGTTTATCAGAGTGAGCAACTTGCTGCTTTAATAACAAATATTCTTCGCAGATAAGCAAATTGGCCTTATTTATTAACTTTTAGCGACTCTATATGGTCATGTTTTAAACAGCCCACATCAGCATATGCTTGTCCTCTCTTGCTTAGAAATACTTATAAAAAACCAAATATTAAATAATTCCCAAACCCCGTAATAGCGAAAGTAAAACGGACGTTTAAAAACTAACGAGCTTCTTAATCACCAATTGTGTCAAAAAAAAAAACTCCATTTATCTATTCAAAACATCTCTTCAGCGACCCTTAAATCTCCATGGGATACCACTAACATAATTCCACATACAAGATATCGCTAGTCTTCTTGCATTAGGAAATGCGTTTTAACAAATACATATATAAATAACATATCCAAATAGCACATAGGTGCAAGGGTAAAAGAGTTAAAATAAAGCTTCCTTTAATAAAATTGTTTCCAAAAAAAACATACATTATTTTTAAAACATTTTTAGCGACCTAATTAAGTCATAAAATGAAAAGGCTCACATCAAGATATGTTGCTTCTCTTCAACTGCCGTAGGACGTGTTGACTATCGAAACTAGAAATCCTACGAATACAGTTACGAACACCCCGTCAGGCTCCAAATGCTTACATGAGTTACCAACGTCTTGTTCTTTTATCAAAAATTCTACCGATATGATTTTCTCATCTATAATCTTTTAAACACTTAAATTAGTCTTTCAAATGAGACCGGCCTAGCATTCCAGCATATGTTGGCTCTTTACATGGGAGATGCTTTATAAAACAAGAAAAGTAAAATACAATTCCCCAAACTGCAGCAGATACATACAAATAAATAACTTTTCCGAATCAGAAATGCATATTTTTTAGACTTTTTATCACATCATACTTGGTGTATTTTTAAACGGCCCACAGTTCCAGATATGCTGTCCTACTCTTGCTCTAGGGCAACTTTTTAATAACAAATGTAATTAAATTCCCCAAATCCCCGTAGGCTGCAAAGGGTTAAAAGAGTCTAAAATTAACTTCTTTAATCAAATTTCAAAAAAAAACCTCCATAATTTTTAAAACAATTTAGCGACCTTTTTAAGGTGCATAAAATAAACGGCTCACATCAAGATTTGTTGGCTCTCTTATTTAGGACGTGTTATATGAAAATAAAACTCTAAATAAGTTAACAAACCCCGTAGGTACAAAGTTACAAAAGGTAAATCTGTTCGTTATTCAAATTTTCGAAATTTCTCAATCAAGGATCTGCATCGAAAATTCCGAATTATTCAATGAGCCGGCCGACATCACGATGATGTTGGCTCTCTCATGGAGAGTTTTATATTTGATAAAACAAAGCGTTAAAATTAAATTCCCAACCAGTACGTACCAAAGTAGATAACGAGCTACAATCTTGCTGCTTTCATAAAAAATCACTGAGAAAGAATTGCATTTATTTTTTAACTTTTTAACGATCTAAATATTTGGTCTATGTTTTTTAAACGGCCCACATCCCGATAGCTGTCTCTTTGCTTAGGAAATGCTCTATAAAAATTAAATCAAATTCCAAAACCCGTTGAGGTGCCAAAGGTCAAAGCCAGTTAAAAATAAAGTTCTTTAATTGAATTTTCAAAAAAACAAAGTCCCATTATTTTTAAAACATTATAGCGACCTAATTATGGTCCATTAAAAATAAAACGGCCCACATCAATATATGTTGGCTCTCTTATTCAGGACTTGTTTTCAAAAAAAATTCTAAATAACATTTCCCAAAACCCCGTAGGTATCAAGTTCCAAAAGTTACAATCATGATTCTTTAATCATTTCTGAACCAATTGTCTCATTCTTACTTTTAACGGCTTAAACTCTAGTGTCTTTAAAATGAGCCATCCTACATTCAGATATTTTGGCTCTCTTACATGGCAGATGCTTTATAAAACAAATTTTGTAAAATATTAAATTTCCAAAACACGTACGTACCACTAGTATAAGAGCTTACATTCTTGCTGCTTTATAAAAAATTTTCGGAAGAATTGCATTTTATTTTTTAACTTTTAACGATCTAATATTTTCGTCAATGTTTTTAAACAGCCCACAGCCAGATATGCTGTCTCTCTCGTGGGGTAGAAATACTTTATAAAAAACAGAAATAAGGGCAGATTGGATTTTCTTATAACCATTGTTAAAAGAGTTAAAATAAAGCTCTCTTTAATATAATTTTTCAAAAAACTAAAATAAAACTCCATTCCAGGTTAAAATTCTTTCGGCGACCTAATAGTATGGGTCGCATAACAAATGAAACGCACATCAAGTATATGCTTAGCTGCCTTCTTAGTACGGACTGCTTATGAAATCATAAAATCTAAATAATCCCAGAAACCGTAAGGTATTAAGTTAGAAGGAATTAACAATCATCTCTGTTCCATCCTAATTACTGCAAAATTTCCTATTTTTTCTCAATTTCTAACTTTTAAACGACTGAAATTGTCTTTAAAAATGAGAAGGCCTACATCCAGATATTTGGCTCTCCGCTTCACATGCGGGATGCATTTATAAAACAGCATAAGTACAATTAAATTCCCAACACAGCGTACACAAACAAGTAATATTAAGAGCTACAATCTTTTCTGCTGTATAATAAAATTTTCCGAAGAATGCACTTATTTTTTAAGCTACGATCTATATGTCTATGTTTTCAAACTCGGCCCACATCCAAATTATGCTGTCTTTCTTGCTTAGGAAAATTTAAATATAAACATAAAATAGTAAATAAATTCCAAACCCGTAGGATTTCAAGGTAGGGTAAGAAATAATGCTTCTTTATCATAAATTTCCAAAAAAAAAACTCACCATAATTTTTACATAGCATTTTAGCGAACCTAATCTTTAAGGTGATAAAGAGAAGTCACATCTCAAGATATGTTGACTTATTCTAGGACCGTGTTATCATGAAATAAAACTTCTTAAAACTAAACTACCAAACTAGCCACTAAGAAAACAGTGCAAAAGTTACAATTCTGTGGGTGTATTCAAATTTTCCGAACTTTTTTCTCAACTTCTAATAACTTTTTAACGATGTACTATGTCCTTTAATATGAGCACGGCATATTCAGATATGTTGGCTCTCCTTACATGGGAGATGCTTATAAAACAAAAGGTAAATTAAAAATATTCCAAAACCACGTACGTACCCATGAGTTATAAAGGACTATAACATCTTGACTGCTTTATAAGAATTTGCGAAAGAATCTGAACATTAATACTATTTTCTAACTTTCTAACGCGATCTATGTTGCGTCAATGTTATTCTAAACAGCCCACATCCAGATATGCTGTCCTTCTTGCTTAGGAAACTTATAAACAAAAAAATTTAAATGAATTTCACTCAATCCCCGTAGTGCCCAAGTAATAGAGAAATTCCGAAACTCTTAATAAATGAAAAGTGTTATTCAAAAGAAAAAAAAAAAAACTCCATTCCTTTTAAAAACATTTTCGCAACCTAATTATGGTCCATAAAAAATAATACGGCCCACATCAAGAGTATTAGCTTTTACTTACTGTCAGGCTTGCTTTATAAATAAAAGATTATTTGTCACTTGCCCATAAACAAACGTAGATGTTAAGTTAGCAAGGAACACAATCCTTGTTCCCTTATTCAACTTTCCATTTTTCAATTTCTTAACTTTTTAACGACTTAATTGTCCTTAAATAGAGCGGGCCTACATTCCAGATATGTTGGCTCTTCTTATCATGGGAGATTCTGTTATAAAACAAAGTAAAATTAAATTCCCAAACACGTACGTACCAATAGTTTAAGAAGCCTCAATCTTCTGCTTAGATAATCTTTGCTCGAAAGAAATGCATTTATTGAGACTGTGGACGATCTATATATTGAGGCTATGTTTTTAAACGGCCCACATCCAGACTTGCTGTTCTTCGCTTAAGAAATGTTTATACAAATACAAATATAATAAATTCCTCAAACCGGTCAGGTGCAAAGGCCTGAAGAAAAGTTCTCAACATAAACTTCTTTAATTAAATTACTTCCAAAAAAAACAACTAACATTTGACTTAAAATGTCCTGTAACCTCAGTACAATGTCAGTAATGAAAACGGCTTCACATCAAGATATGTTGGCCGTTCGTATTGAGGTGCGTGTTATATGAGCACTAAAGTCGGTAGCAACACACCGTAGCAAATAAGACGTTATTATTCAAATCTTCCGAATTTTTTCTCAAATTCCTTAACTTTTAAACACCTTAAATTAGGTCTTTAAAATGAGCCGGCCTACACTCAGATTATGTTTGGCCTCTCTTAGAATGCTGTATCTGTTATAAAGCTGAGATAAATAGTCTCCACTGCTACTCATTTATCAAGACGCTCACATATCTCTGTGACTTTTAACTAAGAAAATCGAACGAATTGCAGTTATATTTCTTAACTTTTAATAGATCTATAGTGGTCTATGTTTTTTACAACGGCCCCACATCCCAGGATATATCAGCTGTCACCTCTTGGCTTAGGCAAATGCTTTATAAAACACAATATAATAAATTTCGCCCAACCCATCTTGCTAAAGGTAAAGAGTTAAAAAGAAATTAACAGGCTTAAGGTGTTTTTCAAAAAAAAAATCTCATATGTTTTTTAAACTCTTTGCGACCTAATTATGGAGTCCATAAAATATAACGTGTGATGTTGGGCCTTCTATTCAGCGCACTCTGTTTTGAGAAAAACAAATCTCGAAAAATGAAATGCCCAAACCCCGTACGGGATTAAGTTTTAGAAGAATCTACAATCTTGTTCCCGTTTATTTCAAGATCTTCCGAATTTTTTTGGTCTCAAATCTTAACTTAACCGATAAATCCTAGTCTTTAAGAACTCGAGCCGCGCCTACCATCCAGATACTTGTTGGCTCTTCTTACATCGGTAGTGCTTTATAAACAAAGTAAAAGTTAAATGAATAAAGCTTACCGTACAAGTTATAAGAGCTACAATTCTGCTGCTTTAATAGGAATGCAAAATTGAATGCATTTTTTTAAAACTTCTATTTAACGATCTAATATTTGGTCTATGTTTTACACGGCCCACATCCTAGATATGCTGCTTCTAATATGTCAGACCGTGAAAACATCAACAAATAAACAATATAAATAAATTCCCCAAACCCGTGAGGGCAAAGGTACAAGGGTCTAGTTTTAGTGTCCATTACAGGCAATTCAGCATAAAACAAAAAAAAATCCTATTATTTTTAAAAAATTTTAGCGAACTAATATTATGGTCCATAAAATAAACGGCCCATATCAAGATATGATAGCTTTCTTCAGGGACTGCTTTTATGAAATAAAATTCAAAAATAATTCAAACCCAGTAGGTATTAAGTTTAAAGAATTACAATCTTGTTCCTTATTCAAATTTTCGATTTATTTCCCAATCTTTTAACTTTAAACGACTTAAATTATGTCTTTTAAATAAGCCGGCCTACATCCAGATATGTTGACAAAACGCCATGATACATTTCTTTATAAAAAACTTTACAATAAGTTCATTCCCAAAACCACCGTACGTAACCAAGTTATACAGAGCTACAAGATCATTCTTGCTTTACATAAATTTCCCAAACGAAACTGCATTATTTTTTAACGTTTTTATCGACGCAAACTCATATATGGTCTGTGTTTTGAAAGCGGGCCACATCACAGATTGCCTGTTGCTTTCTTGCCTCTAGAAATGTTTTAAATACAAATATCAAATAAATCTCCACCCGTAGGTGCCAAAGGGAAAAGCACCCTTAACAATAATGCTTCTTTTAATCAAATTCTTCCAAGAAAAAAAACGACTAACATTATTTTAACAAACATTTTAGCGGATACCTAAGGTGCAAAAATGAAACAGCTCACATCAAGAAGTATGCTATGGCTCTAACTTATTTAGGACGCGGTTTATATGAAATAAAATTACTATAAACTAAAGTTACACAGACACAGTAGGATACAAAGTGTTCAAATTAAATCCTTGTTCCTTTATTCAAATTATCCGAAATTTTTTCTCAATTCCTTACTTTTTTTTCCTTTCGACTTACATTATGTCTTTAAAATGAGCCTACATTCGAAATGTTGGCTCTCTTACATGGGAGATGCTTATAAACAAAAGTAACATTTAAATGATTCCCCAACCACGTACGTACCACACACGGTTATAGAGCTACAACGTCTGCTGGCTTTATTAAAAATTTTCTCCGAAAGATTGCATTATTTTTCTATTTTTAACGATCTTGATAATTGGTCAATGTTTTTTATAATAGCCCCGTCCAGATATGCTGTCTCTCTTGCTTTAGAAATACTTTTGCGTATAACCGAAAACAAATATAAATAAATTCCCAATCACCGTAGGTGCAAAGGATTGGAAATGTTATTTAATCAAACGTTTCAAAAAAAAAAAAAAAACAACTCCATTAGTTAAACATTTTCGCGACTAATTTGTCCATAAAAATAAAACGCCCACATCGAAGATATGTTAGACTTTTCTTATCTCTAGCGACTTGCCTTTATCAGCACAAACAAATCCTGCATAAATATAATTCCCACAACACCCGTAAGGCTATTACAGTTAGACAAGATATTAACAATCTTGTTCCCTTATTCCAAAATTTCTCCAATCACAATTTTTATCCAATTCTAACTGTTCAAACGACTTAAATTGCTTCTAACATAGCGGCTACATCCAGGACTTTTCTTTTTTATGTTGAGACTATCTTACATCGGAGATTGCCTTTAAACAACAAATAGTCAAAATTAATCAAACACGCTACGTTACCAAGTTTAAGAGCTACAATCTTTCTGGCTTTAATAACATTTTCCGAAAGAAGATGCAATTTCTTTTTTAACTGCTCTTAGACGATAAACTATTGGTCTATGTATTTTTACATCGCCACCACTCTCAGTATGCTGTCTTTTCTGCCTTAGGAAAGTTTTATAAAGAATAGCAACGTTAATACAATTCCCCAAACCCCCGCTAGGTGACAAAGGGTAAGAAGTTAGACACGATAAAGCTTCTACTTATCAAATTATCCAACAAAAAAACTAATTTTTAAAACATTTTTAGGCACCTAAATTAAGCGTGCATCAAAAATGAAACCGAGCCCACCATCAAAAGTACTGGTGGTCTTCTTGTTTAGGACGTGTTCTACTAGAATAAATGCTAAATAAGCTTTACCAAAACGTAGGTACAAAGCTTACAAAAGTTACGAACTCTGTTCCATTATTCACATTTTCCGAAATTTTTTCTACTCAATTCTAACTTTTTTAAACGAATGAATATAGGTCTTTAACAATGAGCCGGATCGCCTACATCCAGATATGATTGGCCTCTCTTACATGGGAGATGCATTATACTACAAAGTAGAAAATTAAAGTATTCCCAAACCCGTACTACAAGTTTATAAGAAGCTACAATCTTGCTGTCTTTAGATAAACAAATTTCAAAAGACATGTGCATTACTTTGCTAGTAACTTTATTCAACTGGATCTAAATCATTGGTCGCTATGATTTCTTATAACCGGCCACATCCACGACTATGCCCTGTCCTGCTCCTTGCTTAGGAAATGCTTTATAAAATACACAAATAAATACATTCCCAAACCCCGTTGGTGGATATAGGATACAAGTATTAAAATAAAGCGTCCTATATACTTCGCAATCTTTTCAAAAAAAATCTCCATTAATTTTTAAAAACATTTAGCGACACTTTATACTAGGTCACATCAACAGATAAACAGGCCCCATCAAGAGTATGTTAGGCTCTCCATCTACTTCAGACCTTGTTTTCAGAAAACAGAAAATTCTAAACTCGAATATCCCAAAACCCCCGTAGGTTATTAAAGCTAGAAGCATTACAAATCTTGTTACCTCTTAATTCAAAGTCTTTTCCGATTTTTTCTAATACTCTATACTTTCTTAAACGACCTTAACTGTCTTTAACAATGGAACGCGGCTCAACATCCAGAATATATGTTGGTTCTCTACATGGGAACGATGCTTTATAAAAACAAAGTAAAATTAAATTTCCCACCACTACCCTACCAATTATAGAGCACTCACAACCTCTTTCCTGCCTTCTTAATAAATGATTTTCGTAAAGAAATGCAGTCTTTTAAAAATCTTAGAGAACGAATTAGATTGTTTCTATGTTTTTAACGGCCCACATCCAGATATGCTGTATTTCTTGCTTTTAATAAATTATCATAATAAATAAAATATAAATATAATTCCCAAACCCGTACCGGTGCACATAGTGTAAAGATGCTCTAACATGTAAAGCGATTCTTAAGCTCAAAGCCTTTCCATAAAAAAAAAAAAAACTACATCTATTTTTAAAAATAATTTTCAGCGACCTTAATTAGAGGTGCGCATTACAACATGACAAACGGCCCTCACACTACAAGAATATGCTTGGCTCTCCTTCAATTTAGACGATGTTATATGAATAAAATATCTAAATTTGCTGTTTAGTTTAGTTTATAAAAGTTACAAAAGCTTTCAATCTTGACTCTTCCGAACTTATAATTCAAAATTTCGAATTTCTCAACCACGTTCTAGAACTCTTTAACGACTGTACATTATCGTCATTTAAAATGGACGTCCGCCAGTATATCACGATACTGTATAGCTCTCTCTCACAAGTGCGGATTGCTTTCATCAAATCAAAAAAGAAAATATTCAATTCCCAAACCCCACGTACGTACCCAGTTCACTAGAGCTACAAATCTTGCTGCTCTATCAAAAATTTTCTCGCTACACAGGATTGCATTATTTTTTTAACTTTTTTAACGATTCTAACTATTGTTCTATGTTTTTAAACGGCCCACATCCGATATGCTGTCTCTCTTGCGTAGGAAATACTTTATAAAAATCAATATAAATAAATATCCAAATGACCCGTAGCGTGCAACGGTAAAAGAGTTTAAAATAAAGCGTCTCTCTATCAAATCTTTCAAAAAAACAAAAAAAAACCTCACCATCTATATTTTTACAACATATTTCGTGAGCTCATTCATGGTCATACAAATAACGGGCCCTTCCACATAGTATGTTAGCTTTCTATTCAGTGACATGCCTCTTATGAAATCCAACAATTCTAAATCTAATTCCCAGAACCCCGTAGTATATCAGTTCGAAGACTATACAATCTTGTTAATTTAGTTCACATTTTCGACATTTGTGTTCTCATTCATTAACTTTTAACGACTATAAATTGTCTTTAAAAGTGACGCCGGCCCTACGCATCCAGCATTATGTTGGCTCTCTTAATGGGCAGAGCTTATATGAAACAAAGGCTAAAATTAAATTCCCAAACCTCACCGTACGTACCAACGATTCATAAGACGCTCACAATCGGTTCTCGCCTATTATAGATTCCGAAGTAAATGCATGATTTTTAACTTTTTAAATCGTTTTATTGTTCTATGTTTTTAAACGGCCCATCAGATATGCTGTCCTTCCTTGCTTAGAATCGTTCTTATAAAATACGAAATATAAATATCCCCAAACCCCTAGGTGCACAAGGTAAAAAAGTTAACAAATAAAGTTATGCCTTTAAATCAAATATTCCCAAAAAAAAATCCACTTACGTTTTTAAACAGTTTTAGCGACCTAATTAAGGTGCATAGAATGAAACGGCTCACATCACAGTTAGTGTCTGGCCTCTCCACTTCAGGACCGTAGTCTTGATATGAAATTAAAATTCTAAAATAAGTACCCAAACATAAAGTTTAGGTAAAGTTTACACAAAGTTAACAATCGTTGTTTCTATTTCAAATTTTCCGAACATTTCTTTCTCAATCTTACTTTTAACGACTTAAATCTATGTCTTTAACATGAGCCGGCCTACATCCAGATAACTGTTGGCTCTTTAGCATGGGAGATGCTTATAAAACAAAGAAAAAAAATTAAATTCCCAACCTACGTACCAAGTTATAAGAGCCTAAATCTTTCTGCTTTAATAAAACCCATCTGTAAAAATGGGACTTTTTTTTTAACTTTGTTAATGATCTAATATTGGATCTATGTTTTTAACGGGCACATCCAGCATCATGCTGTCTCTCTGCCTTAGAACATGCTTTATAAAGAAAAAATAATATAAAATTCCCCAACACCCCGTTGGTGCAAAGGAGTAAGCACAGAGTTAAAATAAACTTCCTTAATTATAAATTTTTATCAAAAATAAAATGTCCCATATGTTTTTGAGATTTATAGAGTACGAATATATGGCTCCATAAAATAAACCGCCCCATCCAAGATATGTTGGCTCTTCTATTCAAGTATTGTATTTCAGAAAAAAACATTCTAAATAAATTCCCAAACCCGTAGGTATTAAGTCTGAAATTTACAATTTGTTCCTTTAATTTAAAATTTCGCAATTTTTGTTCATTCTTAACGTTTAATAAGAGACCTACTAAATTGTGACTTTAAAAAGGGAGCCGGCCCTACATCCAGACTAATTTGGGCTCTTTATACATGGAGTATGCTTATCAGAAACAAAAGTATAATTACGAATTTCCCAACAAAAGTAGCAGTACCAAGTTATCAAAGAGCTACAATCGTTTCTGTCTTTAAATCAAAATTTCAGAAAGACAACTGCCTTTTTTATTCACTTTATTAACGCATCGAAGAGCCGACCTATATTGGTCTATGTTTTAAGCGGCCCACATCCAGATATTTGCTGTCTTTCTTGCTTAGGAAATGTTTTTAAGTCAAAAAAACAAGTAAATTGCCAACCCCGTAGTGTCAAAAATAACAGCTCTAAATCGGAGTATGACACTCTCTAACAAAAAAAAGACCTCTAATGAACTACTTATCTTCATTCATGTGAATATCGTTTTCGACTTACGTTACGGGAACATAAACATTGAAACGGCTCACATCACGTGTATTGGGCCTCTCATTACTTTAGGGCAGGATGAGCATTATCCAACTCTTATCTCTCTCACACCAAACACCGTAGGTACAAAGTGTGAAGTAATTAGTTCTATCTATCTCCGACATTAATATGCTGAACATCTCTAAAGTCCTCCGTTCAATCAATAATCTATCCAGTACAGAACATAGTCTTAAATGTTCTCTCTTAGACAATATTAGCGAGTACCTCATCCTTTTATATACTCCACAATGGCTTAGAGTGTAGGTACACCGATCTCACGACAAGTTAGAAGCTATAAGTTTTTACCTGAAACACCTCAACATAATATGCAAATATATATAATCTAGCACCAAAAACACATTTCACAGCTATCGCTCAAATATAGACTAAGAAGCTCAGATGACTTTGTGTCCCTGCTTTTACTTTAGCTATATTTTATATCTCTCTGATTATGAAATTTCTGTTTCCTTAATAATTATATTTTAATCTTTACTATTTCGATCTAATTATACTGGTACTTAGCATAATATAGAAATTACGGCTGAACTCCAGAGTGACGCATTATGTTAAGGTCTTATCCATATATGGGTTGACTATTTTTTGCAGAGTACTGGTTACAATAAAAGATACACCCATAAAATCTCAACATATAAATCCCAGCTCAGCTCTAAGAGACAAATAACATCAGTAAGATACGAGTCGAACTTAACTAATTCAAATTGATTTAGTTTAAATCTAAACAGGCGTCCTTCTTATTTATAATACACACTACATCAATATAATTTCTATACTTCCAAATATAATCCTTATAAATATCTTCCACTTATATTATCTCAAATACTATATCCTAATTAGCAGGTGACTTAAATCAATAACTCAATAGATACAATTATAATAATAGAACTATATACAGGCCACCAATCAATTATATCTGTGTAGTCTCCTTTTACCTCTCATTCATATGAGAGTTGACTCTTAATGATAATAATTACAATTTCCTTCGTAGAATTAATGAATCTCACCCTGTAACATACAACCCGGTGATGCGTATCCATATAATTTCGAAAGAAACCAAATCGACAGTTACGGTTTATTCCCTTATACATTTACCATAATCGAGAATATTCTCCCGAATTGGTCCTCCTTCTACAATCCTTACGTCCCTATCTTAAAGAGCGAGCTATAATATATGTAAAATAATGGATCTGAGTATCTATGCGTAGATTGGTGTAACATTAGACCTGATTGTCCCTAGACTCTTGACTGGAGATCGCTTATAGGAAACACGAAAGCGTAAAATTACATTCCCAAACCACGTACGAACCCAAAGTTATTAAGGAGCCCTCACAATCGTTTCATAGCCTTTAATAACACATTTCTCGAAAGAATCCATTATTTTTAAAACTTTTTAACGATCTAATAGTGGTCTATGTGCTTTTAACGGCCCCAAATACCGAATTATAGATATCTCTATCTCCGCACACTCGATAGAATGTGTTCTCACTAAATATTATGAAATAATATAAATCTATATTCCCAAACCCCGTTATAGTGCAAAGGTCAAAAGTTAAATAAGTTTCTTAAATCAAATTTTCCACAAAAAAAAACTCCCATTTATTTTAAATAAAACATTTTAACCACCTAATTAAGGTGCATAAATGAAAACGGCACTCACATTCAGAGTTATCGTTGGCTCTCTTATTATAGGACGTTGTATATGCAAAAAATCTCGTCAACATAAGTGCTACACAAACACCTAGTAGGTTTCAAAGCTTTACAAAAAAACAAACCAGGCGGGGGCGGGGGGTGTACAATCTTGTATATACTTTATCAAAATTTCTTCCGGACAATTCTTTTTCTCAATTCCTTAACTTTTAAACGACTTAATATGTCTTTAAAAAAGTGAGCTGGCCATACATCCCAGATTACGTTGGGTACTACTGCTGGGGAACTGCTTTATATGAACACGAATTGAAAATTATAGATCCCAAACCACGATACCAGTACCAGATTATTAAGAGCGCTCCCAAACTCATTGCTGCTTATAAACAACATCTTCGAAAACGAATTCGCATTATTCGTTTTTAACTTTTAATGCATCTAATATGGTCTACTGTTTTTAAACGGCCCATCCAGATATTCTGTCTTTCTTGCTTAGGAATGCTTTATAAAGAAAACATACTAAATATAATTCCCAAAACCCAATAGGAGTAAAGGAAGAGTTAAAATAAAGCTTCTTTAATTGAATTTTTCAAAATAAAATGTCTTTTATTTTTAAAACTTTTAGCGACCTAATTATGGTCATAAATAAAACGGCCCACATCAAGATATGTTGGCTCTTTTATTCAGCCATGATTTTCAGAAAAAAGAAATTCATTAATAAAATTCCCAACCCCGTTAGTTATTAAGTTAGAAAATTACCAATCTCTGTTCCTTTTTCAATAGTTTCCGAATTTTTTTCCGTCAATTCTTAAGCTTTTAACGACTAATTCAGTCTTTAAAATGAGCGGCCACATCCATGATATGTCTGGTCTCACTTACATGGGAGATGCTTTATAAAAAAAAAGCTAACTATTAACATTCCCAAACCACCGTACGCTACCAAGGCTTCCATTTAAGAGCTTACAATCGTTCCTGCTTTAATTAACAATCTCTTCCGAAACGATAATGCATTTTTGTTTACCTTTTAACACGATCATACATATATGTCTATGTTTTTAAGCACGGCCCACATCCCAGATATGCTCTGTTCTTTCTTGCTATAGGAAACTGTTTTATAAAATTAAAAATTAAATTAACATTCCAAACCCCGTAGAGTGCCAGGTAAAAGAGTTAAAATCTAAAGCTTCCTTTAATCAATTTAAAAAAAAAAAAAAAAAAAAAAGTGCCCTTTTTGTTAAAAAGTGCGACCTAATTAAGGTGCATAAAATGAACGGCTCACATCAGATATGTTGCTCTCGTATTAGGACGTGTTATAATGAAAAAAATTTTCTACATAAGTTGCCAAACACCGTAGGTACAAAGTACAAAGTTACAATCTTGGTTCTATTATTCACAAGTTTTCCGAAAGTTTTTCTCAATTCTTAACTTTTAAACGACTTAATTATGCTTCTTTAAAAATAATCCGGCCTAGATCCAGATATGTTGGCTCTCGTTACAAGTGAGATGCTTTCATAAAGACAACAGAGTAAAACTTAATTCCCAAAAACCAACGTACCGTACCAAGTAATAGAGCTAACATCTTTGCTCTTTATAAAAATTTCGAAAGGAATGCATTATGGTTTTAACTTTTTAACGACTCTAATATTGGTCATATGTTTTTAACGGCCCACATCCAGATAGCTGTCTCTCTCTTAGCGAAACTTTATAAACAAAGCCACTATGAAGGAAGAATTCTGCATTGGATAGGTAAGAGATAAATAAAGCTCTTTATATCAATCTTTTTTCAAAAAAAAAAAACAGAAACTCATTTTTTTTAAACATTTTCCGCACTCTATTCATGGGTCCATAAAATTGAAACGGCCATATCAAGATATGTCTGCTTCTTATTCAGGACTTGCTTTTGAAAATTAAAATTCTAAATAAAATTCCCAAAACCCCTAGGTATTGAAGTTAGGACGATGACAATCTTGTATTATTCAAATTTTCGAATTTGTTTCCTCAATTCTTAACTTTTTAACGACTCTAAAGTGTCGATTAAATGACGCACCCCCCATTATTGGCCTCGTCTTACCATGGAATGTTCATAAACAAAAGTAAAAATTAATCTCCAACCACGTACGTACAGTTATCAAGAGCTCAATCTTGCTGCATATTAAATAAAATTTTTCGACAGAATTGCATT
>JABUQX010127358.1:0-39961 GCA_015478945.1 Trachelipus rathkii | reverse complement strand
TAATTTTCCGAAAATGGGACATCACATTGTCATTTAAAATGTTCACAACTCGGCTGGTCATAGTTTTGTTAGGGTGATGTTTCTCAATGAAATCCTGCATTTCACTCCACTTGGTAAAAATTTCTTTGATCTCAGCACTTGATATAACATGTACTACCTTTTACTCCTCCTCTCCTGAGTGCTCCTCCTGCATAACTTTCATCTGTTCACGTTGCAACTCAACAAGTTCTTCTGTGTTGAGTTCTTGTCTGTTGTCCTCCACCAGATCCACCACATCCTCCTCATTAACCTCCAAGCCCAAACTCGTTGCTAATGGTCACAATCTTGTTTATTGAGTTACAGCTATCTCCTCAAAGTCGCTATGAGCCACGCAACCTGGCCAAAGTCTCCTTCAGGCAGATTGCAACTTGCGGTTAGAGTCATTGTTCCATGCCCTGTCAATGAGGTTTATGCAGTGGAGGATATGAAAGTGATCCTTCCAAAAATCACGCAGGGTCAAATTCGTGTCGTTGGTCACCTGGAAACACTTGGGAAAAAAGAGCCTTTGTATATCCATCTTGGTCATTGAAGATTTGGAAATTACTTGCTGTTACTTTATCTGGATGAAAGTAGTGGTGTTAGGAGGCGCGCGAACAGAATAATTTATTATAGACCTATTGCTGCTCAATTTCGGTTGGAGATCATATAACATGAAAAAGCCAAAAGTATCAGCTCATCTGCTTTTATATATCCGAAATGGTTTAGTCTTCTGCTATAATGTTAAATAAATTTGGCTATAATCTTGTGCCCTTAGGGATGGCAGTGCTGTTAATTCTGCTATAATGAGTAGATTTAAATTCTTAAAATGTTTATTAACCCATAAAAGAGGGATAACTATACTTATTCATAAATTATATAAACGCTAATAACTCTTACGATAGAATAGACCTATCCAATATACTTAACTAACAAATCATTTGTCTCTCTTTTCAACTTTTTTTTTTTTTTTTTTTTTTTTTTTTTTTTTTTGAAATCTAGAAAAGATATTTGACTCAGCATCTGCATGGTTCTCCTGATATTAATGGTTTTGACTCTACTTTTGTTAACTTCTTAATTTATTTAAAAAAATTTTTTTAACTGAAGTCTGTAGGTTCATAGTGGCACCTCTCTTTTCCCATCCTTTCTGTTTTACACCTAGCTAAATTTAAAACGTCTTATTACATAAACTCAGGAGTAAAGAGAAAAGTATAATAATAATAATAATAATAATAATAATAATAATAATAATAATAATAATAATAATAATATAATAATAATAATAATAATAATCAGGATTCTGTTAAGACTCAACAGGAGGAGCGAGCGAGTACATCTGTTGGTGAAAATCAAGATGTAGAAGACCGTTCTTTTATTTTCTTGCTTTACACTTCGGATTCTGATAATAAGAAAACTATTGAAAGTGAAGAGACTTCACCTGCAAGGGTTCCGTTCAGGTCATTGGTAATTGGGCTGCTAGCAAATCAGATGATATTGCAAATTCTAGGACATATTCTTGTTAAAGGGTCACCTCATGTTATTCCAAGATATAATATATAATATCATAATATATATATATATATATATATATTATAATATATATATATTATATTATATATATATATATATATATATATATATATTATATATATATATATAATATATAATATATATATAATATATAAGGCATCACCAATGGTTGGGAAACCGCTTATTTGTAGGGAGAAAGAAAGTGGGAATAGCTGTGACCTGATGAAAGGAGCCACTCCGCTCGGTCATAGCGCCATTTGGAAATGGATTTTAACATTGGGCTCTGTACATGCGAATAACAAAGTATTACAATATTTTAATAAGGCTATAATTGTCTGTCTTCTTTCTTCTCTTCTGGCTATTCTATGTACTTCTCTACTTATTGTCTTTTTCAAAATATGCACAATGCTCCACCTGATTTTTCTTCCCAATGCAAACTCGGGGTAGGGGGTGTGGTTTTTTTTACGTTTAAAACAATGGCGATCCATTCATTAACGAGAATGACTAGAGCAAAAGGGAAAGTATCAATACCAGGGAAAGAAAGGAGGAAGGAGTATAGATGGCTAAAGATCTTAGAAAACGTCATATGTAGGGAACTCCTTGTATTAAGGGCACTCTAAATGGAAGATAATGGAACAAAAGAGTCGAAAGGAATTAAGGGCCGAGAGCATTCAAACCTTACCGACGCCAAGTCATTCTGTGACCAGATACTTAGACCGCAGAACTCCGTCGCGTCAGGAAAATCCACGCGCCTGTTAGAGCTTCACGGGGAACCGCATGGACACTCGCGTAGCGATATGCAGAGTCACTCACACCATTACAGGTGTCAGGGTAGTTCACGAAGGGGTTGTGAAGTCTCTAGGCCCCCCTTATAACAACCGGGAGAGGGGAAGAGTCTGGGCCCAGGCTTTAAAAGAGAGATCATTGGCTTGAAGCGTCCCAAGCCACTACTTCAGTTTTACTTAAACCACCACTCCCCTCTCATACCTCACGAAAGAGGCAAAGCTACCCGAGCCATTTTTCGCAGTACAACCCAGTATTATTATAGGTCTGACCTTTTTTTCCTCGACCCTTGGCCAAACTCACATTTTATGTGGACATCGCTTCACTGCAAGTGTCGCATTTCGTTTACTGGAACTCAATCCACTTTTCTGTTTCTTCGCCAGCTGATTGTATAGCTGTCCTCGAAGGGCGGTGCAGGAGGTTTAGGGCGCACCTGAAACACCACTCGCCAGCAGAATATAGGGGACTACAATCGGGATCACCAACCCGGACTACATCATCCTTCCCACATGACAAAACCATCTCAAACATACTTTCAATTTATCTCTTCGGTTTTATCCCTTTCTTTCACACCACACAACATTGCATCTAATTACGGTTCATATGTCGCTAGCATATTCTTCTTTCAGATTTTTCTTTCTTCACAGCAACCTCCGTAGACCCTAGTCCCACCTCTTTGTACAGAATTCGTGTTCTCCATTCTACACGATGAACCAACGAGTTAGAGGCGATTTTTTAGTAATTTTCAGCTTTGACGGTAGGGAATACATATAAGACTTCTTGGCAAGTCAGAAATAGCATCAGCTGCTACTTTTTAACGATGTTTCTAGCGATAGCGATATATGCAACCATTTCGAGAGTAACAACATACCTCATGTAAGACCCTTAATAACGGCACTTCAAAGGACTTTAGTGTCCCTTTGTACATTACATTTACTGTTATCATTCAGAAACAATTTTGAAAATACAGTTTCATCCTCTGCACAAACTATACCTTAACAGGCTCTGCCAAGTCCTACGCAACAATTTCCATTCAAGACGCTAATGTGATGGTCATGCTCGTTTACTATTATATAATATACTACACTTCTGCAAAAGTGTTTAAATTATATCGTACAATAAATACTTATTTTTTTAGATAAAATTGTATAAACTTTCAGGCCACTGGTCCAAGTTGTCTTTATGTGGCTAGGGATAATGTTTGGAAGTGTGGCCTCACCATTATTCCACCATATAGACGAAGTTGGAATTTCAGCACATAGGGCTGAGACGTAGAGTGCGCGCGTCACACTCAACGTGAGCACCCCAATACATAAATTCATAGCCTTTTTCTTTAAGTCTAGCAGTTTACTTTCAAAACCCCTCCTATCGTGGTAAAGAATTTCGGAACTCGAATTTCAACTTGGAATTTTTATCTTACCTTAATCCACCACCCAACATCCTTCGCCAAAATCTAACAATAAACATCGCTATCCCATCTACCTAAACACCAATCCTCCAAAAATTCAAACCTACTCTTCAGTCGGATTTCGCCACAAAAAAAAAAACCAAAATTCAAGTTCCGACATATAATAGGTAGAGTAACACTGGACTACACATGCACCCCTTTCCTAACTCAATCTCCATCTCTCCATTCATCAGGGAGAGGAGGGATCTAACACGCCAATTTCCTAAGCAAACCCACGAAAACCCCACCTCTTAAATTCTTTCATAACCCATCCATATACAAATAAATAACCAAGGAGACAATAACACAACCCCGCATCACTTCGCTATTAATTACTAAACCAATTACTTTGACACCGTATCTTACACACGCCTCCACTATCGTCCATACATACTTTTTGATCCAATTCAGCCATCGCCCCCCTAATCTAATGGCTGTTAATCTTTTATTTCGATACCCAAATTAATTTCTCAATTCGCAGGGCTGGCGACTTCAATAGGGCAGCCATTAGGAGAAAAGAAAGGTCGATGAAGATGGAAGAATGAAAGGCAATGGAAAAGTCTGACACCACAGGAAAACCGATCACCAACCATCAGGCAAAACAGGATATCACAACAATTCTTAGAGAAGGAGTGGAAAACTGCCATTAGGCAGCACTGACCATGCGCATTCCTCCTCCACTTATGAATTATGCCAGAAGAGGCACCACGCCTAGGCCCCCAAAAACTCAGAGCGCCTCGCCAAATCCACATGAAGCGATATCCAATTGGACAAATTAAACATCCGCCCCCCGGGAGGGGGCAATTTAAGTCTGGTAAACCCACCACCCAAAACCATGCGGAATCATTTATAATGCCTTCTCTAATCGCTCAGAAAAGCAATTTGGGAAACATTCCCGATGAGTACCAACACAATGGATAGGTTTTTAACCAATCATCCCGCAAAAAAGATCACTTGAAACTACGTATTCAACGATTTCTGCAGACAACGGCTTGTCAGTTTAAACAATTTTGGCGTGAAACAATTTTCCACGTGGATATGTGCCTTTCCACCAAATAGTAGAAGAATTGAGTTTCGAGAAATGCATCTCGAGAAAAAAAAGAAATTTGAGAACTAGGTTTCACAAAAAGGTAGGTAAAAATAACCCATCCAAAATAATACGGCAACAGGAAAGTCCCAGAAAGAGGCACCTATTATATTTTTCGAAAGAAAGGAGAACCCTTGTTGTGATAAATTAATTAAGGCCACTCCCGGAAAATATATTAAACCTGCGAAACAACGCGCAGCGGCGAACCGTGTGGCTAAAGAGAAATTCCACTTTTCCATTCGACAAAGACGGGTTTTACTCGGTTTCAATTTATATACCCCGTTTCTCCCATAAAGCCTGATTTTGTAAATAAAAAAAAAAATAGATGTTAGATATTAAACACTTTTTTCTAATTAGAACCTTGATTCAACAAAACACAGGGATAATGCTCTCAACAGTTTCTACCTAACAACACTAAGGATGGTAAAAATATCGTCTATTACACGACGACGGAAACCAAGGGGGGATATATCGACCACGTACACTTAACTTTAGACAGGATAGACAAAAACTAAACCCCGCCTAAAGGCCTAGAAGCATACATACCGACGCTGAAAAGTAGTAGTAATGATAGGGGCGCAAGCCCAGGGCCATTTTTTACAAAGTCGTACGCAAAAAGAGGCCATTTTCTCTAAATCTTCCGACACATGCCTGAAAGGCAAAACGGCGGGTAGAAAAAGGCTGTTTTTTTCAACACCATCAGGTTCCATTGAAAACTGAGGAATCAATCCCCGTTGCGTACCCAGCATCTATGGTAGAAAAGTAGTGTGTTCCATGATATTGTAAACCACTTATCGATTAGTTACCGGGGGTACATGGGAAAGAGGGTCCTTCGTGACCATCACTTTAGCTTTCCCTGTGGTAAATCGATGCATAAACGCAATTTACCGTCAGGCTTTCTAACGGGGACTACGGGAGCCGAATAAGGAGATTTGCTGGGCTTCGTATATTCTCACCTTTCGATCTCTCATCCACGCCACACTCCCGACATTCGCCTGTCCGATTTTCTACTGGGCAACGACCTGAAATCGCACGAACTCGAGTAAGTCGAAAAACGTAGGACCTTTGGCTCACTTAAACTCAAACACTCAGGCTCCATCTGTGTCCCACAACACAAGTAATAATTGGTCTCAGGCCTTATTGTCGACCCCATGTCTATGGTCACCAAAGGCGCAATGCCTTTTTGGTGGCGCTCACAAAACATCAATATACGGGTTAGTTTTATTAATCTGGAAGTATTCGGGCAATTCAGACCCTTAGGCACACAAACAAACCTCAATTTCCAAAACAAAAAGATCCTTTACTAATTTTTCAAGCAGGTAAACAAAATAGACGCTCGGCTGTCCAAACTCTTTTCTTCACTTGCTAAAGTCTTTTGGGAAGTCGCATTTAAGGTTACTGGTATTAATATAAAACCTACCAGAGCAATATTAAGAAATCGACAACCCAAAACAATTTATATTACTGAAGGATGTTCACAACCACCCAACCAGACAATAGCTCCGCCGAAGCACCCGAATTTAACTCACTTAAAATATCACTAGTTCATCTTAACCAAATGAAGATGCAAGGAGCGCTCGCTTATCCACCACCTCAAAGCCTACCCAACTACCTCACGAGATAATACAGATTACCTTTATCCTAAAAGATTATATTTATTTTTTCAACCGAGATGTTCATATTAGCGATTTTTCACACTAATTTATGGTTTTCACGACCTGATTTATTTTCGTGAAAAAAATATCTCCAATCACTCCTACCTCTTGAACGCAAACAATTACACCCCACTCACAGCTAATGTATGGTTGCAACATAAATGCAATACCACTGAGACCCCGGAGAACTTTACCCGTAACCTCTTTACCATTTTTCTAGTGCTAAAGAGAATATGAAGGGGAAAATGCTAATTAGATGTGGACATTTTAACATTTAAAAAGGCATTTGGATACCCACTTCATCCTTAGCTACTACTTCAAAACCTCTCTTCTCTCTTTCACGTCAATCCCTCATTGTATTTACTCTCAAGTTAACAAATGCCTCGAGAAACCTTAAACGCGCAGAGGTTGGAAAACCTGTGCTGAAATTCTAGTGGAGGAAGGACCGGTAAAGTATTTTGGGTCCCCGCTCAGGCGCGAGAACGGGCTCCATAAAACCATTCCCATGCTCTAACAAAGCGGTTCCGGCCGGGAGGGAGAGGTAGCAGAAATAGGGGATCTCTTAGCGCCAAAGGATATGTGACCACTCTGAAGAGACATGATGGAGGATTATAAGGTGTGCTTAGTGGATACAAGAACTACTATTAGGGGAGAATAAAGGGACTTCAACATAAAATTCCACGGGAACTATGTGATCTCTTATTAAACCACTAACGGCCTTTATTCCTATTTCCGCAGAAAGTCGCAAGTGAATACTTTTTAAATGACTATTGTACAATTCCATACCCATCAAGCTCATTCCGGCCCCGCTGTCTATCATACATGCGTATGAGCCAAAACTATTAAGTTTAAATTGCGACTGTAATTATTAAGGGATCGGTGGATGCGTTCGCGCAAGTTACCCGCACAGTGCGCAATGCACTCTCAATCACAGGCACTGATTTTTTCTTATCGTCGTCTACTACAGTATCTGACAGAGAGTGGGGGTATAAAGGAAGATAAAGTTTATGTATTAGTTATATATAATATAATATATATATAAATATATATATATATATATTATATATATTATAATATATATAATAATATATTATATATAGTTACTTATTTATTTGTGAACCTACCTTATACGTAAGTGACTAACGTTCAAACCTTCTCTACTAGTTTTGCATCTTACCCCCTGAATATCGGTTTACTATCTCCAGAGTGGAGAACCGTTGTAAGGTATATATATATTTAATACTGAGCTTTGTATTTAGTTGTGATGAAATTTGTGATCATGTGAGTTTAGTTGGATTAACACCAGCGCCTGTTCCAAGATGCTTTTCTCTGTCCCCGTTCAAGTCTATTCATACTATCAGTCTTTCTCCACCTGTCGACCCATGTCCATACATTACTATTAATCTCGTATGGTGGAGAAGCAGATCCAACGTTCTTGCGGCAACTTTGACGAGACTGAGCCAACCTACATCGCCCGAGGAAAAGAATTAATTTATTGGGTGTATGATGATTCTCGCGTAAATACAGCTATTTTTTCGCCAACCTGGTACGACAATTAATGTAAGGTGCATTGATTTTTCGCCAGAAACTTATATCTTAGGCAGTTGATATCTTTTATATCGCACGGCATAATAACTAGCTCTGATATATCTCTCTGGCCTTGGCCAAAATTAGATAGTGTATGGACCATGGCAAAAAAAGGACATTCCACTCTCCGCTACTTATTACGGTGATAAACATACGTTTAGGCTCAGAATTTATAGATCTATTACATTCAAACCTCTCATCTGTCCCTTCTTTACCTACAGTTAACTGCATAATAACACCCATAATATTTATATGCAATCTTTTCATACATAATGATACCGGGTAATTTTTCCGTCATGAGAATCATCACAATAATGTTTATTTCCTGTTACGTCCTAATAAGATATAGAACGATGGATCTATTTATATACCTCAAATCATTATTATTTACTACATATCTGAGGGACCATTATTTTTTGAACGCTCGGTATGTGAATCATACTCGAGAAGGTTATTATACCCGATAAAATATATATACCTATTTATCTAATACCTGACAGTTTTTACCTACTTAATTGAGTAAGAAATCAGATATAAGATAGCTAACTAGTTTTGGTGAACCTCTTATGTTTAATTGGATTATTAGGTAGAGGTGTCTTTTGATTGTTAATCACCCCGTGTTGATGTACTTTTTCCATAATACCGACTGCGTAGTGATATATATATTAGATACTCGATCTATCTTAATCTTATTATACAGTAAATCTAGGTTTAGTTGTACACTACTATATATTCGTTTGTGGATAATGTTATTCAAACGTTCTTATTCTTCTCAGTTATCTCTCAGTTATTTCTATATATCTACCGGGATAGGTATTGAGGACACTGGAAATCTTGTAATCTGTTATTCTTATAATGATTCAGTATTATCTTCTCCTACATCATAATGAAATTCCTAGCCGTAAAAAACTTACTCGTAATTTTTTTCCTCCAAGGAGTTCTATCCAATACCGTATCTAAACTCCTCATGGCATGGCATCTTAATATACTCCCTTACAGTTTGTTCTATGTGAGGAGGTAGACTGCATAAAAACGCTATTCGAAGCGAGTCATGTTCCCGCATATCGAAACCAGGATGGGCTTTCCGAGCCAATCTCTCTAATTAAAGGGCATACATACGAATGCTCTCCCCGCGATTACGGTGTGCCGCATAATAAGCCTGCAGTCTACATTTTTTAATCGTTCCTCATCATGATACCATTCGATTAAGGTATCCCGGACAGAGAAATAATTTCTGTCTTCTTTCGTTATTAATTTATATAGATCGAGGAATTTTCCTTCTAATTGTCTACCCAGCAATCGCAACCATTGCTGGGGTGCGTTTGGGTAATGCAGGCTACAGTAAGCCTCAAAATCACCCAAATACAGTAAGAGGTCTTGTTCAGCCTCGTATTTAAACTTTCCGGGATCAACGACCTTCAACCGAGTTGTGGGGAAATTTTTTTTTTAAAAAAGTTAAAAACTTGAGTAGCATCGGCGATTGCTTCAGTTAAACAGTCTATGCTGTTTTGTTTTAGCTGTCTACCGTTATAGACCAGACTCGTCATTTAATACTCCGAATACGTCGATATATATATATATTAGGACGTCGATGTTGCGGGTATACTGAAAGTAATGGCCCTTATATTTGGAGTATATATAGTGGGTATTTATTATAGTGAGGTATTGAACGATCATCATTTATACCAGTGCAATCACATCAGAATCACCGAATATAGACATGTAACACATGTATTAGACTCAAAATTAATCATCGATATAAACAAAGGACTCCACCCGTTTACAAAATCTATGCTATATATTTACAACTTAATGTTACCGTGTCATAAGTATATTATGATATCTCGGCTAATGAGATGATCTCGAGTAGTATGCCGAATGAACGCGACAAAACAAGAATGTGTCGAGTCGACTCCACATCACGGCATCGGAATCCATTAAACCACACAGGTTCATAACTAGTGAATTTTGTGTCTCGGCGATAAATCACCTTCAAGGCTCTGGCTCAAAAACCCAAATAAATGGACACCTGCGCTGTGATTATCGAAATGACAGTGATATGTGATTGGCGATCAAACACTGTGTGGTCCAACATTTATACTTGAAATCCTATTCATGATACGATATAATGGTCAAGAACTGCATTCAGTTGTTAGGGTTCCGAAAGTAGGTACAAGTCGCTTCTGCCGAAATTAACTTTCGGTATAGACTAACTGATTGCGAGTGCGGAAAGGCTCTACAGTATTGATCCGATCTTTAATGATGATGACATGCCGTGAGTAATTAATATAATTTAGGCCATTCAAACAGGAAGATATTAGTTTTTTATGAGATTTAGTGACGTCGCGTTCAAGACCTAATCATTGTTTTTAGCTAATCTATCTGAGAGTAAGTTGTTGTTGTCCTTTGTAAAATATCGAGACACTAAGTCATTACCATAGAGTGAGTCATAATTAAGTATTATATGATAATTCAATCACTATCTTAATACCCGGTTCGAAAAGTGTATATATATATTGAATGTTCATCGGCTAACATAATTGTAATCCATCATCATCATTAACTCTTCTCATTATTAATATTAATATACGGATCAGTAGTTACGCATATAATTATCAGGTACTTTAAACTACTGTATCTCTAGATATATTGGTAGTAGGTGCTGGGGCCTCGGAATATATGTAACATTTGACATCCAGGTTGACTCGATTTAATGATGTCCAGTAAGTTAAGTGTACTATGTCTAATGTCTCTGATCTGAATCCTCTCAAACGATATCTCGATTTAGGGGTGAATCCAGGATTATGAGCTTTGACTTTGATTATATTAAATGGTGATGTTTATAATTTAATAATGCACTGTCACGATAAAGAAAAGCTCATATGAATAGATAAATGCAAAATAGCGATAGAAATAGATAAACCAGCAATAAAAACAAATTCGAAATAGTGTTTATAAAATGCTTTGTTAGAATGAATGTTGTGAAACTTAAATCACAATACAGGCGCGTACGTGTGCCAAAGGATACACAATAAGTCCTCCTGTTACGGGGCGCCAATTTAATGTTTGATATAATATATGTACGGGATAAGCGGGCACGTACGAAGATAACTAAAACCGCCTTCCCTGCGTGAATTTTCTTTGACTCGAGATAATCGTTGGTAACTCAATTTTTAAGGATAAAATGTGTCAATTAGTATTATAGAGGCGTAGATTCAAACAGACCATCAATATGTGAACCTTTACCTTTCCTTTCTTGTACTATGGCCGATGGCACAGAATTTCTCTTCCGTCCCTCTCGTCTGGCTATGAAGATCGGATGGTTGGGTGTCCACATCTACAATTATCCAAGCAAGATAGGCCTTGCCTAATGGGAGGTAGAAGATTTGGTCCCTGATATTCTGTGTGCCAGCAGTACTTATGATTGTGTCAATGTTGTATGTTATCAGTTATTTTATTTCCAAGCAACCATTAATGAATACTTATAAAGGTTGAAATGAAAGTGTATATTTCGTTACTTTTTTAATAATTGAAATGCCGGATAGATAAATCAATTAAAGAAAGAATTATAATACAAAACACCTAGTATTAGTATTTATCTGTTTATATAATCAAAACCAACGTTATAATATATATATATATATAATACTATATATATATATATATATATATATATATATATACAAACACAAAGCGCCTAAATTAGAGCTTGTTTTTGTTAAATAAACAAAAGACGACCAATTGTGCCTCAGAATAGAAAATTATCCACTGTGTTTCGTTATGTAATGGACAGAGATCGAAAAATGAACTGGTGTAACATAAACGTCTAAGCAACCGAATATTGTACAGAAGAATTAATTAAAGGACATAAACGTCCAAAACAAAGATGACAACGAAAACGGTGTAAACTTAAACGTCTAACACCAAGTATTCAGACAAATTATTAAAGAACATAAACGTCCAAAACAAAGAGATGATAGTATTAAGGGACATAAACGTCCAGAACAAAGAAACTATAAATATTACAAAACTATCTCAATTAAGTTATGAAGGTAATTATTTCCTTCAAAATAACTGTACAAAAGATTTATAAAGTAGATTCATTGATGTGAGGCAGTTCATTGATGATAGAAGCAGAGGATTTGGGAGAAGTCAGGAAGAAGATCCAGCAGAGCTTTTATTGTAAGCCCTGAATTGGGAAGTTCTTGTATTGTAAGCCCTGGATTGGGACCCTAAGTGAAATGAAATAAATAAATGAATATTTATTTCATTTTACTTTCTTTTAAATAAATTAAGTTATAGAAAATGTTAAAATAAACTAACCCTTTAATTGTAAAGTAATTTCTTAGGAGGGGATTTTTCAAGGCAATTCCCAAGTAAGTAATCCTCAGGAAAGCTTCTATTTCTGTAATACCAGAACTGGCAGAATATGGACGTCTGTAATGTACGTACATTACATTTTAAGAGATATTAATTTATCCATGTAAGTTAGCGAATTAAAGTAATTTATTAAATGATATTATTTATGCGATTCATAATTAAGAATTTAAAGATAAATAAATAACACGGAACACCCACCTGATAATCCCAATAAATATGAAGATCGTCCAATCGTGAATTCGGATTTGTAAATGATATCTGCTCATATAAGTCCACGAATGTGAATTACAATATCTCCACTAAAGACTTAATATTACTTCAGAGATATAATTATCATATCAAAGCAGAATGTATAGAAAAATACTTATAATCTCTAGAAAGATATAAAAAGATTATAATACGAATCATGGGTTAAGAAATTCGATAAATGAAAATAAATGAAGACTATTTCAACCCACATGATTACTTGAGCAGTTTGGGGGCTTAGGAGAGACAACGGTCCCCCTAATATATATATATATATAATATATATATAATATATAATATATATATATATATATAATATATATATATAATATAATATTATTATGTATATTATATTATATATATATATACTATAATATATACTATACCTTTTAACGTGGCTTTATCCCCTATTAAGAGGGGTAACACGGGGGACTACAGGAAAATCGAACTTTTAAAACGACTATCCAAACCAGCGACACCAAATGTTGGATGGATTACATCCAAATATAAAATTTCTGGAATCTTTGATGAATAAATATAGTCGTAGTTTTGTAATAGATAAAACCCAAAGGCATCATAGTTTAACCAGAATAGATGAGAGATTTGGTACAAGACCCCGACGACTGATGAATCGCTCAGACGAAATGACGGATCGTCAAGAGATCCCAACCATTGATAATTTGTCAACCCCATCTACATCTCAGTTGGAGAATGTTAGCTCTGGGCCGACATCAGGTTCGACTGATTACGCAACATACTCAGGTTATTATCAGGGTGATTGTGCAGTGGGTAATTCATATCCCTCTGGTCCAACATCGGTGCCTTCCTGGGCTTCTACTCCTTTTCCTTTGCAAATGCAATCGAATCTTAATTATGCTGTGGCTGCTGAATCGGTACCACAGGCTCCGGTTGTGTCTTCTTATGTTCCTTCGATGTCCCATGCTTATCCTCGTGTACCTCCTTCATCTGTTCCCGGTACTGATGTATTGGATCCAAATGTAAGAAGGGTTCAACTACTGGTTACTACACAAGCTATGAAACAAATGAATTGGAGGCAGATGTCCAGGACTCAACGAGACATAGCCAAACAGCAGTGGTTTCGTATTATACAAGATGAAGATCAATTGATGGAAGATGCTATATCTTATAATGTTGTTCCTCGATAAAGCATAATTAAACCAATTTATTATATTGTATATTAATTGATTAAACCACTTTATTAAATTGTATATAATTGAATAAATCATTGTTACCATTATATGACTGTGTTGTTCAAATGTAGTCATTATTATTATTTATTAGCTGGTTCAATTTTCATAAACATAGTCATTGTACTCCAGCATTATCCTACCACAATTTCATAGTCAGGGTATTCATGGGTGAAAATTAAAGGGGGGGGCTCAATTTTATCAGGGAGGAATATAAAGGGAGCTGTTCTTTCTTTCATGGAACCTGGAGCCTAATGCTGGAGTTTTATGATTTGTATATTATAATTTTTTATTATCATATTTTTCATTATTATTTATCATTTATTGTGTAATTATTTTCAAACCTTGTGAAATTAGAATGATATTAACCAGTGATATTGTATTGCAGAAGTACTGATGAAATATTTGTAAATTTGTTTTCATGATATTAGTAATTTGTATTCATAAAGTTAATTTGATTCATAAGTTGTTTTTCATGAGAGAATATCTTTGTTTATTAATTCTCCAACTGTAAAAACTGTAAATCGTGGAGTGAACTCTATACAGAGGTTGATAATTCACCAATAAGAAGATCAAATATCAAGGATCCACAGATAGTTCCCCTCGTGGATGTTTATATAATAATACAAAAGGGTATGTTTAAAACCTAATAAATAAAAGCAATTGATTAAAATTAGATAAAAAAACATTGTAACTTAAAATCTTTATTATTAATAGGGAACTGTTCTGGGGTTGATAATCAGCCTTGCATAAACTATTTTCTGGAAGCAAATTGTGAACCGATCTTGGGCTAAGACCCAAGAAGAAGAACTGACATTAGGTTGAAAACTAATATTGGGCTGAGGAACAGCCATTAACTAATCGTGGGATTGAAGCAACTGTACAAACTGAAACTGAATTACAAACTTATTTTGAAACTTTGAAATTTTTTTTAACCCCTTCGGCGAGGGAGCTGCAATTAAGCAATAGGATTTAAAAGGAAATTTTCATATCAATATAATAAGGGCAAGGGGTATAACAGAGGGACAAATTATATATAATACTATATATATATATTATATATATATATATATATATATAATATATACTATATATATATATATAGGGTTGGAGAAAGAAACATTGCTTTAAAAGAACAAAAAAAAAACATTGTTTTTTTTGTTTTTATGGTTTTAATATATTTGTAATGTAAATTTCTATAATAAATACCTTTATACATGTAATAATAGATATTTTGATAGCTCAAATTCACACATTTAGTCCTTTTTTAATGGGAATTTCAGCATTTCTTTCTCTCTCTCTCTCTTCTCTCTCTCTCTCTCTCTCTCTCTTCTCTCTCTCTCCTCTTCTCTCTCTCTCTCTCTCTCTCTCAAAAAAAAAATTTTGAAACTTTTAGTTGTTACATTTCGTTAATTTAAAAATATCAAAATTTTATTAACAATAACTACAACAAGATATCTTCATTTTTAAATGATCTAAAATAGTAAAAACTGCTATATAATAAAAAAAATAAAAAGGAAAATTAAAAACATGTATTGAACACAATTCTTTGTTTCTAATATATATATATATATATATATATTATATATATATATATATAGTATATATATATATATATATATATAGTATATATATATATATATATATATATATATATAATATATATAGTATATATATATATATATATTCTTAATATATTATGAATATCAATCACCTGATATTGAAAATCACTAGGTATTTGCAAAACTGATACATTAACCAATTAATATAGAAGCCTTATCTGTCATTTTGTTGAATTGTTCACTATATTCATCTCTGATCTTTGGAAACTATAGTATACAATCTGTTTTACACTTCATTCAATACCTTGAATAAATATATACGCGAAAATAAGATGATTAGAGATAGTATTATAGATTCTTCTCGGTACAGAATGAGGAATTATTCTTGTACAGTTACACACGATTATCAGATCATATATATGAATACATATCTAGTAATATCAATCCGAAGTTAATGACTCTATTTAATTTTGTGCGACACATTCAAGAATAATCGTGTGCAATAAAAGTCAATGATTTTCCCGAGCTTTAACTGTTTATCACACATGTCTATGTTTCTTGAATCTTTGCTGGAGTCACAATATCCGGACACCATACAACATTGTGTATATACAACCACTCTTTCAACTGTGCTGTCAGAGTGTGAAGAAATATTGTCCTGGAGATTCAATGCTGACAAATCATTTTTGTTACATTTAAGATGTTTCGTGTCGTCCTATACTGTGCTCCACTCTAGCAAGGTGTCGCGGATTGATTTCTTATTCTTTGTTTATCGTGAACCAAGAGCGTGGAATAGCGCTCTCGAATGATATAAATAATGTACTTCAAAAATCACGAGGATAAATAACTTATCACTATAATGGTAGATTGCCCTTCATAATATAGTTATGTGCAATAATACACTCAGGGGGCACAACACTCTCCAATTCAGCGCCCTATATATTAAGTTCCTCTAATACTCCTTTCATATTTTCTACGTTAGCTCACTAGGAAATGTTTAGTCTGTGTGTTGAAACCTTGCTTATCAAAAGAATATAATATTCACAATCTCTATATACACATTATACTCGCAGTTCTGAGTTTTACGGTCCTTGTATATCTGTTATCCTTTCTTCTTATTACTTTTCTCCTCTAAAATATTCTACTCTGAGTTTATTTGTTTACATTACTAAGAGTATTAATTATTGGATGAGTCACGTATGGGTTAAATAGCACTCGTTTTACCCATATAACACAAGTGTGTGTATCCAAAATATTTAGAGCAGCTTCTCTCAGATCTAATTTTAAAAGTCATATCATGCTTATCGAGTAGAGTAGATATGAGTTAGGTCTTTAATTATCTGAGCTACCTCATCTGCTTAAGACGGTCTTTCATGACTGAAATATCGTACCTACATTTACTCTGTGAGAGTACGTAGGTCAATGTCAACCTGACTCTGTCTCTTCATCAATCTCTCCTCAGGTCTATACTTGAACAGTCAAGGCATCAAATAGGTATGCTAAGAGATACCTTTTCGTTTCCATAGAAAGCTCATACTAGTATATACTTGGTACTGATTGTCACGACGTATTCCTCCTCTAGTACAAGTATTTGTTCTACTATCATATTAAAGACAATGAATTTTAACTCATTGAAAGGTATAATAAGTTACTGATAAATTTTATAATTGTTCACTTATTGAAGTTTTATATATATTTTCTAATTAAATCATTTTATTTACTTTCAAATATATTATTTAGAGGCGAATTAAACGCTCATAATTATCCAGTGGATCAGTTACTCCTCAATATATACATATAAAAATATATATATTATTAATTAATATATATATATAATATTAGTATATATATATATAATATAATATATATAAAAAATTAAAGAAATAAATACTCTCCAATTGACTTTTATAATTAATAATGTGTGAAGATATAAGTGCTACCTATATTGACAGAAAGAATTTTAAAGAGTGAGCATATGAAGCAAATTATACTCAATACACTGAGGGTATAATTCCTTATTAATCTCAACAGTGATAAGTCCAATAGCTTTATAAAATAATTATATAATATATATGTAAATATATATTAATTTTCTTAATGCCTTATTTATTTATATTTATTATAATAATTCTATTTATATCTTTTATATTTTAATATTTACATTATTTTTATTTATGATTATTTATTCAGAATATTTTTTGATTATTTATTTTTTACAATTATTTATTATTATTTAGTATCTGGAAAGTTTCTTTCTTTCTTATCATCTTATTTTAGTTTTATGCTGTAAATTTATTCATAACTATTTTTTTAGTGTTTTTATTTGGTTTATTATTCAAGAGATAGTGATATAATCAGAGTGGTATGTGTGTGGATTAGATTTATATGCTCTACATGAACATTTGTCATATCTACTCGTCCAATCTCTAATTCTCTCAACACTCACTTTTATTATTAAAGTAGCTTACAATAGAGTATTATTCTGTTAGAGTCGTTTTAAGATTTAACACTCGTTTTAGTTTAAATCTTTCGTATATATTTTGTATTTTTATTGATTTGTTTTACCGAGAGAGTTTTGAGGTGATGTGTCGTTTTCTTTTTCTTTGTGTTTTGTTATATCATTATCTTCTCTGGACATAGCCAACATCATTCTCACAGAGTGAAGAGATACCTGTTTTGGAGAGTCAGTTTTTTTATTTTTCTTTTTTTTTTTTTTTTTTTTATTTTTTTTTTAAGTGTAATATGAATCTAAGTGCTTCCCCTAAGAGACATTATTTGCCTTAATGGCGCATACTACACATAGAAAAAAAAACATAAATCGGGTGCCACTAGTTGCCGGACTATCAGGAGAGAATCATACTTAAGTCAAATGTACTATTTTCTGCAGAGTTGGCAACTCATAAAAGAAACTTATGTGGTCGGTAATAGCATGTATATTAGCTCTCATAACTTCCTCCGAGCAATACTTCGCACTAAGAGTGCGCTTATCAAATACAATTTCGTTTGTTCCTAGTACAGTTTTTATGTGGGTAGAGTAATATGTCCTCCTAAGGAATTCAATCTTTCAACCATAAATTAATACATCTTTTGAGCACCATCGACTGCGCGTTTGTCGCTCCTATACTTGCTCGCTATATTTGTCGCGGAACTATTAAATTAGTGTGATTATGAAAAGATTGATGTTGCTTGATTACTAGTGATACAAATCTGCATATTTTTTAAAAAGTATTCTAACTTGTGAAACATTTAAAGAAAGGTATACTGTTCTTTTTGGTGTCTATGAAAATTTAGATATATATACTGTATATATTTTCTTCAGTTAAGATTTTGTATTATATTTAAGAAGATTTATTTATTATTGATTAAACTCGTTGTACGCTCTGGATAACTGATCTTTTCTCTCCAGACTTGACAACACTCAATTATTATGGTGTGACCGATTTGATAACTTACATTTGTTATACTTTTGCTTATATTGTGTTTACAATCTTGTCACATCATTTAATCTATTCATCGTTTGCGAAGAGATAATACTAAAGTACTATAGAGTATTTCTATTATTATTATTATAATATTAGTATTGATAATAATTTTATTTATATAATTTATTTTTAATCAATGTAACTTCATATAATGAATGTATTTATATCTATTAAATATATATATATACGTTTTTAATTACATCTTTCATTCTTTTTTAAAACCTCAATCAATTATTATCTAATTTGATAAAGTATAGTTCTAAAATGACTTATTTCTTTAGTACTGTTATGAGATATAATTAGGTATGTCATACTATCGGAGACAGAAGCCGTAAGGCGCTGATATCTTTGGTCAATATTCTATCATAAATCGTTTCACATATATGGTCTTCATGCAGTATAGATTATGATGTCATATTTTCTACTTAATTAGTATAAGAAATGTTTAAAGGACGAAAAAGAAATTTTAATACTGTGATAATATATAATATGCTCTAAACAAAGTACGTAGCGGAGTTCGATCTCTTACTTAGCAACGACGTAGATAATATAGCACCATCTACCTATATCATCTCCAAGAGTAGAGTTGTGCAATAACTCCCTTTTGCGGTATTCCACGCGTCTCAAGGTCTTACCCGTCTTACGCCAAACATTTGTGCGCTTAATAGTTTTTCACATCAATATATATCTCTTATGGTTAAAAGACAAATATATTAATACCTGTGACATAAGTTCCCGTGTTTGTATTCTTTGCCTTCATAATTTTTCTTTTCCAGGACTGCGCTCTGTAAGATTGATTTACACTTTTATTATAAACACCTGTCGTGTGTAGTCATGTCACACAAGTTCTTCTTCTCCTCTCTTTGTTCTCTATTATTTATAATACTTATTTTGCCCTCCTATCTACCACCGAACAACTGCGAGGATGGTCCAGAAACACTGCCGTGAGGATGTGTTACATGATGCCGCATGCTTGGAAGGAGTTGCTCGGTGTAGATTGATCTTATCTTCATCGGATCGTTAATACCAAGGTCATATTAATTACCTTATAGAGGATCTATCGTAGGGAACAGCAGCCACAACATAACAACCTCCAAAAAACAAACATTCAAATCATTCTACCAACAATTATATATATATATATTATATATATATTAATATAATTTAATATTATAATATAATATATATATATATATATTATAATATATATATATATATATATAATAATATATATATATATATTAATATATATATATAGTTAATATTAATATATATATTCAGTATATATAGTATTAATATATAATTAATATATAATATATATATATATATAATATTAATATATATATATATTATATATATATATAATTATATATAATTTATATAAAGACTCTCAAGAATATAAGAAGACGTGACAGTATCTACTCAATATATTGATGTGTGAGTGCCTCTCAATAATTCATTGACTACCCTCTCACTCAGTAAAATAAGTGTTTCTTACAAAGTTAAGCATAGAGTAAGAATTATATATAAAAATAAATAACGATAAATATATAATATCATTTAGGTCACAAAATATTCTTATAGCTCATCCAGTAATCTTGCAATGACATCGTTTCCTTATCGTTGAAACTATATATGGCCTAACACACATATTTGTGATGTCAAGTTTATCCTTATATACCTAAATACTTTCACAAGATAAACTTGTCCTCTAGCTCATAATCTAGGCTCATTAACTCTCACCCACTACACTACTCTCCAACAGTACCATATAAACTTATAATATTAAGATGCCGTCTATATTTGAACTCTCTCTCTCCTCTTTAGATACCTCTCCGTCTCCTCCAAATATGGATCCATTTTATAAATAAAGATAATAAGTAATAATATAAGTACAAAGAAGCGCAAAGCGAAATAGAGTGAAAGAGCAACTAATCTGTAGATGTCCCAAGTCATAACCCATAATAATTAAGAGGCTGCATTAACCCCTCTAGAGAATATGCTACCAAAAACATTGTTTACACATAATATACACTTACGAGTCATATTTACTTTATGCCACCGCATGGTCCTATATGTAGGACCGCTCCGACCCAGCATCAATAAAAAATTAATAATTTAAGTAAATAGCTCGCAATATTTAGGCCACTCATAAGAATGTCCAGTCAATCTACATTAAATAAATATAATAAGATTAAAGTATAATACTTTAAGATAGACCGTATGTGTTATGCTTTTGCTCTTGAAAGTAGTCAGTCAGTCACATAATAATAATTAGTATAATTTTAAAAATTATAATAAATATATTAATTATGATAGCCGCATATTATGACATCTAGTAATAAAACTTCTGAAAAAAAACTCATTAATAAATTAATAAGAATATATACTAGTCGTCAAAATAATAGGTACCTTTTTATTAGACTGCTCCAGTCAACCAATAATTAATAATATAATTAAATTAAGGTATATAAAGCTCGCACTAATAATGTGAGACTCAATACAATATACATGTGAGACATGTCCCGTGTCGAGATGTCAGCATGTGTGTGATATATGTATGTATGAGTGATGTTAAGATAGAATAATACTTAAGCGAGCGAGCATGGGGCTATCCTTAGACTGCTCCCAGTCAACCAATAATAAATTAATAACTTAAAACAATAATAATTAAGAAACCACATTGATCCCTCTAGAATGTCCCCAGTCAACCTTTTTTCCATAAAAAATAAAAAATAACCAAAAGGGGTGTGTCTGAAAAAGAGGATGGACACTCTCCAAAACTCCCTCATAAAATACTTGAAGAACACCGTACACCAGCCGGCTAGTGATGGATCAAGCTTCAACCTCCTCTTTATCTAGTGACTGTACAACAAGTCCACCAAGGATGACAGAACAAATGCATCTGTGGAGAATAAAACTCGATATTATGGACAGTGCGCATAATAAGACAGCGTCATAGATGAGTGTAGCCCAAAATACGAGGATGCGAGAGACAGCCTCGTATAATTTATTATGTTATATGAAATTGCAGACAGACATAAAAGTCAATTATCTAGTATAAGATTATTATGCAGTGAGTTCGAAGACTGGCGCTTGTAATTATTAAGTGTAGGTGCCTAGGATGTAGTGACCGAGGACTTAAGCAATGAGAAGAAATTATTATATGTGTGTTGAAAAAGTCATTTCTGATTACTCCTTTCTATACAAATATGTGTGAAGAGATGTTATTTGGGACTAAAAGTTATTAAGTATGAGTGACTTTGCAGTTAAACAATTTGCTATGAGAAGGGTAGGTGAATCTCATGTGACAACACGATACATATATTAGCTATCTAAGTATAGTATATCATTATATCTGATATGACTTATTTTGAAAGTTTGTTGACTGGGTACCAGTAGGGGTGCTGAGTGGCCCAGTGTGTGCTGTCGTCGTGTTTGTTTTATGCTGTTAATGTGTATAACATATACTAGGTCAACCAAGACACAAAATATAGTCTCGGTACCGCTACTCACTATACAAGATGCGTAAAATCTCCCATTACTATACGTTCTCTATCCCCCAGAGAATATATAGTGTTAACCGAGGGAGGGATGATAATTAAAGTATAGAGATAGAGTCTATATGTAGAGAGGAATAGTGCATTAGTTAATGTAATAAGCCCAAGCCACAATTAGGAGATATCCTACCTTAATACAATCACTCATTCCCACCTCAACTTTCCCCAGATTGGGGGTGATGTGCACGCGCAATGCACCGGAAACAGAAAGAAAAGTAATAGAATGTACCCAGTCAACCAACTAATATACGCTCTTCATAAGATCTCAGATATAAAAAGGAAAGCTACCATAAAGTCTCTTTAAACCATCCGCTTTTAAGTACCTCTCTTCTCACAGTGAATGACTGTTCGCTGTCAATTCCTCAAGTCATGAGATAAAATCTTACTCATAGAAAGATCTATCAGAGCTGTGAGACTGATCAGAGTCAGGACGCCACTACTCACCTATCTAGATGTTGTCCCATCTCGTGTCAAACTCTCCATAGAGTGTAATCTATTAAGAACTGGAAGGCTTCAGGTGTCGAAATCATCCTCATATCTCTCTACAACTCGGAGAAAGATCCTCGCGAGCCTCGATTGACGACCTCTCTCAAAAGCGCGCGACGAATTCAGACTCGCTCGTGGGCCACATTCCTCTTCATCTCTACAATGTCATATTCTCTCCTCTCTATTGGTTATATCGTGGACTACTCGCAAGTATCCACGTATTTCTACATATCAAGGAAGAGCGTCCTCTAGCCCGCGCGCGCGCGTCGCATTACAGTATGTATCTCACATGCTTATCCTCATATCACTCAAAGACATTGACTCGCGGACATTATCCTCGAAGAATCGGCATCATAATTGTGTCTCTACTCCTCATTTCTCTATATTGATACTTATATAACCATCACAAATATTATTATATCTCTACTTCTCGTTTGGATTTCTCTGACTTAGGTGCGATTCTAGTGTTACATAGCCAACTTACATGGTTGCCCATGACATGCCTGCTTAAAGTTTATTATTTCTTCCTATTATATATATTCTAATTTCTTCTATACACTATCTTAATACACTATCCTCCCTTAACATAGAGGTATGTCCATTTGAACACACTATTGTTAGCCTGATAGCTATTACTTCTTGAGTCATACCTCAGTAGACACGGACTTGTTCTTCTTAACTCATTATTAATTTTTAATATGCGATTGTACTGGACAACAGACAGGGTTACCAATAACAATAGCCGATCTCGCGACTCGCCTCATAAAACACATAGCAGCGATACTCACAGACTTGTCTATCTTCTTTAACTATATCTCTCACCAAAGGTATTATAATTGCGACGCAGTTGCACCTTACCGTGAGCACCAATATAATCATATAGTGATGTCTCAAATGCTAGAGACTTCAATAATATATTATTTTTTTTATATTATTAACTATAAATTATTGAGAAATTATTATAATATTCGTAATAGACCCATACACGGCTTCTTAAGTTATTATCATTATTTAATAATTTATTTATATATTATATTATGGATTGACTGCGGACATTTAATACTAATAGAGTTAGCCAATGCGGCTTCTTATAATTATTATTAATTTTATTAATTGTGAATAGTGACTTAGGTAGATCTCAAGTCTAAATTAGGATCACATGCCGGTGGCTATAATAAGATTAATTTTATTACTATTATTAATTATTATGTGGAGGTTTATAAATAACTGGCGTATCAAATTTCTATAGAGAAGTGGTTAATGCTAAGCCTCTAACTATTAATTATATAGTAGGTGATTATAGATTCTAGGGACAATCCAGATAGGCCCATTATCTAGGCTTCTGAAATTATATTCTTATTTATTATAATTAAATATGGATATATTAGATTATGGATACATTTCATAGATAGGGTGGCCTCAAATGCTTAGTACCTTTTTAATAATATATTACTTAATTTATATAAATTATATGTTGGTTTAGACTTGAGGACAGCTTATAATATATATAGTGATTAATGAGGCCAATGTGGCTTATTATATAATATTTATTAATTATCATATTTAATATTATTAAATATAATAATTATATACTAATTAATTATATATATATAAATTGCCTAATAATAATAGGTTATACGTTTCAATTATAAATTTTGAGTTAATTTTTTATATGGGTTGAATAGTTATTATGCATGTCAATTATTCTACTTAGAATATATTGTGGTATTCTTAGTCTTAGTGATTTTCATTTTTCTTAATCTTATGTGATTTTCATTTATTTTATATTTAATTATTATTTATTATTTATTATTATATTATTATTATTTATTATTATTTATTTCTTACTTACCGATTTTCTTATCCATTAATATTAATGCTCATATATAGTTTAAAAAAATAATCAATCATTTAAAAATCTTGACCATTTTATCTTAATTTTATTTCCCGTCTATTTTATTTATTCCTATATTATCAAGAGTGATAAAATTTTACCCATCGCATATTATACAGATATCCTAATGGAGTATATCATTATAGGCGCTACATAATAAGGGTATACCACACTCATACACATCACCCACACATAGTTAAAAACACTAACATTCGACACATACACCACACACGATACATGTAGACACTTACGACACATTATATTATAATATATATATTATATATTAATTATATTACTATAATTATTATCATATATAATTATATAATATAATATTAATATTATTATATATATATAATATATATTAATAGTTATATTAATATATATTATATATATATATAATATATATATATTATGTGTAATATGACTAGTGTGTGATAGATGATGTGCTATCCGCCACATTAAAGATCCGGCATCTGCCACTCGGTGTGTGTCGTTCTAAATTTCTTGACACTCAGTCGTAGCCAGTGGTATGAGCGCGCGTAGAATACATTATAAGTATTTTTAAAGCTTCTCACGTTAATGGAAATATATAATAGAAGAAAATTTATCTCAAGTATACCTTTCATAATAAATCATTGAGTATTTAATGATCCAGCAACTACACTCTAGAAAAACATGACAAAATCTCCAATCACACGAAACACGACGTGAGCCAACAATCAACACCAAACTGAGCTGATATATTCTAATAATAATGTTCTATTGATTATCTCAAATAATATACATTCCTCACTCGCTGTGTAAAATATTTAAGTACACTTACTACATGTATGGATAAATATAATCGGTATATCCTCAATAAACCTTTACTTGCTTATAGTACTACCTCAGATTTCGTTGTTCTACAAATAATATAGTTAACATTTTTACTTACTCATTTTAAATTGATGTAGAAATATGACTATTATCTCATTTAGTCTCACTGCAACTGTTCACGTAAGAAAAAAATTGCTATTATTATTATTCTACATTATGTGTTCAAGTAAAATACGGCGGAGTGGAAACACCTCCAGCGCCTTCCATAATTCTGAGAATCTATACTCTTATGAATACTCTCAGTGACTCGAGTTTAGCATAACTCCTCGAGTGTGATCTGTGCTTCAAACAGTCTGTCAATATTTCGGCAAAGCGACACATTCGCTGCTTCTATAGCTAAACTCAATCTTCATAAATGGAGTGTAAACATGATGACGGTTATATATAATAAAATAGAATGATAATAGATTCGATAATAATATATATAAAAACGAACTTATGAGAATAATAATCACTTTTGGTTATCTAGCTGGGTGAAATAATAATAAACCTTCATACTATTTGTACTAAATACTTATACTTATTAATCTCCCCTCATTATTATAATAAAGGCAAGTTTTTTTTATTAAACAAAAATTAATTAGTAAATCATAAAGTTATATATATATTATATATATATATACTATATATATTATATAATTAGTTTTCCGTGTATTTGAAACAAATACAGTTAAATGCGTGTTAGTTTCTCTTGTAATATGAAGGAGAGTATATGTATTTAAATATTACTATTTTATAAAATATTTAATCAAAATATTAAAATCTGATCACTTTGTGTTTGATGTTTGAAAAATAACTTCTACAATCCGAAACAGTATTACTCTCTATTATAAATTCTCGCTACACCCATATTAATAAATAGTAGAAAAAACGATATATATCTTACAAAGAATACCTATAACATCCTCTATAAAGTAAATTTCAGCATTTGATTCAAAAAATACTAAAAGTGGAAAACTTTCTATTAAGCTCCTAAGTTATAATATAGTTGTGAATGAATAAACTTCAACGACACTATTATAGTCTAAAAAATAGATGTGTGCTCATAATGATATATGATAAGCTTATAAGCTATATTCACAAGTAATAATACAGATCATAGAATATAGAATAATTCATTGGCTTTATCTCTACTGGACAGTTTTTACTAAAAAGTGTTAGATCTAACTATATATATATAATATGGTACATATAGTATATACAGTACTCATAAAACTTGACAAGGTGAAAAATTACTTGCCTGTCCTCCAACTTACCGTATGTTTCATATAGTTAGAGAGTATTTTAAGTACTCAAATTAGTGACTGGGCTAATGATATAAGATGCAAAAATAGATAAATATACCGTCTCTGCAGATATAAAGGGCTAAGAAATAATATATGATTGTTTCTCGAGCACATAATACTACATATTCCAAATATAAAGTAAGCCACGTTGTTAGCAAAACTGATATAGAAAGCTCCTTTCAAATATTGTAGTTTAGGCCATGTATATTTATTATATATAAAACGATTCACCACGTAAATTTATACAGATGACTGCAGTGAAATGTTTTGAGATCTATGAGTGTTGTCTTCTCATTGAGTTTAGGATAGTGGGTCTCGTATGGCATATGAGGTCGGATGGAGTAGGGATTAAATTTTTCTATTAGTATATGATTTGAGTGCAACTCAACATTTATTTTTTATAAAGTCCAAGTTCATTTAGTGTACTCCTAAGCTTAAGAATCGAAGCATAGGTAAATATGCTAAAATAATATAATGGAAATGCAAAATGAAGCAAATTGTATTCTTTTGTATTGTATGTATTGCTTTTTTTATACAACGTTCCATGATGGTGAACGTTATGTAATGATATTATAAAGTATGAATAAATTTTATGTACACAACACTCTCCTTATCACATACCAGTACTCCTTACTTGCTCTAACGCAGCCAAGATCACCTTGGTGGTCCTACTCCTTCCACCTCACCTCCCGCCTACACCTTTCACCACCACCCCCTGTACACCATCACACACACCACACACACCCACACCCACCACACCCACCCACACACACCACACCACCACACCACTATCCACTCACCCTACTCACCCTATAAAATAATATATTAATAATATAATATAACCTACTTATTCCACCTATATATATAGTATAATAATAATATATATATAATATTATATATATATACTATATTAAATAAAATAAATATTGTTTTATATATATATATATAATACTATAACCATATATAGTATGTATGTATATATGTATGCGCGTGTGGGTTGGTGATATAGTTGTTTTGCCTACCTTTGTTAGTTTCATATTAGTAATAAAGAGAACAAGCTTGTTATAGTTTATTCATGGGTTGTTGATTGTAAGCGTAGATCTTTGGTATTTGGAAGAAAGTTTCCTATAGAATATTTACCTGTTTCTTTTTTTTTTTTTTTTTTTTTTTTTTTTTTTTTTTTTTTTTTTTTTTTATCTTGATCTTTTTTTCCCATCATTCTCTCCACCCATTGGGGAAATAGAAGAAGCCTTTTGGCATTAGGGGTTTGCCATGAGGAATTTGTTAAGTAATTTTTAATTTCGTGTTGTTTTAAATATGGAATTAATTTTTATTTACATTTTTATTCATTATTAATGTTTTTATAGATATTTAATCTTATTATTCTGGGATATTGACTTAAGATATGGTAATTGCTGTTTTATACTTCACCCTATATATATATTATTATAATATTATATATATATATATATATATATATATATATATATATAATATATATATATATATATATATATATATATATATAAAAAAATCTATTTTTAATCTTTTATATATCTTACACTCTCCTTCAGTTAGTCTACCCTTCAGGTTTTTTTTTTATTATGGTTTCTCTTTTGGTAAGTGTCTTAATCTACTCATTCGTTTTAATTATCTATTTTTCTTTGTTTTTGTTTTTTTCCCTTGTTTTCTTCCTGTCTCAAATTATGTAAGATTTAGGCAAATGTGTCAGTGACATGACGTTAATGGCAAATGTTCGTGATTTAAATTTGTCTAAATTTTCATCAAAATAAAATTATGATAATTTTTTTTCTTTCTTTTTTTTTGAAGATGCAACGTTGAAATTTTGTGACGGCAAATTTTCTTTGTAATTGATTTTTTTCCAAACAAAGTTTATTAATGATTTAAGGTTGTTGGTTTTACTCGCGTGTATTTTAATAATAGATTTCAAGTTGCTGAGTGGTTAACTGTTGATCGGAATGCAATTAGGTTGGTTCAAAATATATTTGAAACATAATTATTATTTTCATTAAATGTTAATTTTTAATTATAACTCGCGTTCCTCCTGGTAAATTATGACTCATAATTTAATGAATTATACAGTTATAACGTTTTTGGACCATATTATAAAGTCTAGTGAAGTCATTAGGAGTATGATATTATATCAGGAATCGCTCATAATCTGAAAACGACTATAAAATTTTGTAACTTACAAAGGTAGACTATGCATGGCTAGCCTACTTCCCCTCATGTTTACAAGCAGAACTTTGACTCCGAGAATACTTTTGTGATATACAATTTGAGATTGACAACGCACTCCACGTTATTTAGGAATAAGGAGCAGATGGAGAAACTAAAATTGTCGCTCGATAAATCGTAGCTTAGTACAGTTGCTTTTTGAGAGCCTAGTAGGATTCACTCCAGTTTGCTTTCCCTAAAATCATGTCTCAATTCGTGGCACTCAATTCCTCAAAGCGTTTGAACAAGTAAGTTACGAAGTAAATGAAAGATTCTTAAACATTATTTTACGAATAAATTTAAAGGAATTATTACTATTGAACTAAGTTCAAACATTAGATCTGCGTACTTGCTTGAAATAAGGGTAAGCTATTTCATAATTCTAATTGAGCTAAGAAAATGCATTTATTTACAAACCCAAAGGAAATTTTATCCCTAATTTTATTCTCATTCTATTATGATTATTCGGCCTCTTTGATATTGATTTTAGATATTCCAGTTAGATAAAGCGATTTTATATGTTTAGAATATCGAAGCTAACCACTGAAACCAATGACAGCAACGCCTCATAGTGTTAAAAGATTGAACTTTTTTCTTATACTTTAGTAGCTTAGTTTTGTATATGGACAGTGAAATAATTACTATTATATGTTAGTTATGGTAGTGCAGTACTTTAATAATGAGTTTGGTGAGTTAAATATTAATAATTATAGTTTTAAGATAATATTGATTAATATATTAATAATAATTAAGGGTGTAATTTGTTTTTTAACATCTTTGTTCAGTGATACAATATAATTTACTTCATGTAAAAAAGTCGAATTTTCTGAATTTTTTTTGTTTATTAACCGGTTGTCAGTTCTTTATCATTGATATGAAACCAAATATCAACGTTTGGAATGGTTCACAATAGTCCTAATTGAAGGTCATTGAAATTTTTTCTAAGAAATATATGCAAACTGTTTTCCAAAAACTAAATTATGTATAATGCTCAATGAATTGGAAATTGGCATTTCGCGAAAAAAGAGCACGACTCATGGAAATTGTAATGTTTACCCATGTAGGAAAGTTAACAATAGACTATAACACTATATGCGTGAAGGTATATATTATATAATATATTATAACTCTATATATATATTATTATATATATATATAATATATATACTGATAATAGTATATATATCTATCTATATTATATTATATTATATTGTTAACTATATATATGGATAATTCCTGAAATTAATTCACTAGATTATCTCGAAAAGAATGACACTTACAGAAACAATCGAATTACATGTTTGGAATCAGCGTATAAAGTTATTAAGAATGTAAAAAATTAGCTTCTCAGACGACACTTGCAGAAAAAAAATTACATATTTTGACATCCAACGTATAAGTTATTATTGTAAACGTCGTCTTTATGATTTAAGAACTAACAAAACACTTGAGGGCCCCTAAAATTGAGTTCAGGAACTATTTCCATTAGGGGCTGAGCCGATGGGGACGAGGGGGGGAGATAGTCCCCGTCGTCCCATAGAGGCGAGAGAACCGACTCTGATAATCATTGCGGTCATACTCTATGGGAGGTGAATCGTTAGTCTTTAAATCATGAGAGACTTTACATTATAAGATTTATACGCTGGTTCCAAATTGTATTTGTTTTTCTGTAAGTGTTGTACTCTTCGAGTTTTTTTTTTTACTTCTGGTAATAAGCTTTAATACTCTGATTCAAAATATGTAATTGGTTTTTTGTAAGTGTCATACTTTTGAGATAATTACTGTAATTATGCATATATATATATATATATATATATATATCTATTTATATATATATATATATATATATACTACTATAATATATTATATATATATATATAATAGTTATTATTATATATCTATTACTTTATTATATATATATATTATAGGAATTTCCTTTAAAAGGATGTTACGTAAAAATTTAACGAACGATGTAATAGATTTTTTTTCGATTTATTATGCACAAGACAAAGTAAATCAATCAATTATTTTTATTTTTTTAAACTAAGGAATCCCAGATTTATGCCAGATGTTAAAAGAGTCAGGGTGCTCTCGCTACGCGGGGGACGACGGTGGGGGACTTTGTCCCTCTGCCACGTCGGTGAGCCTTAATTAAAATAATAAAAAAAAATGAAAAAAATTAAAAAATGCTCCTAACATGATTAGAAAACCATTGTGGAATTATTACTCTTTTTACAGGAGTTTGAAGTTAATCACGTCAACAGTGTAGGTTAGCGAATTAGGGATTCAGCGATATTATCGATAGTGTAGATTTTTATGTACATACTTTTAAAGGGAAAGTGCCTATTATATATATATATTAATATATTATATATATATATTAATATATATATATTTTATACTATATAGATTATATATATATACTATATTTATATATATATAAATAATAGTATATATAATAAATATATAATAATATATATATATATTATATATATATAATATATATATTACTATTTATATATAATCATAATAATATACTATATATATAAATCTACTTCTAATCTGGTATTTTTTTCTTGTGCTGTGAACTCTATTATTATTATAAATTGTTTCAATTTATTTTTTGTATTACCTTTTATTTCAAAAGAGATCTGTTAATCATTAATTAATACGAGTTGGTAATAAGTTATAGTAGGAATAAAATAGGCAAAATTCTTAAAAAAAAAAATGTTCAGGCGATAGGCATCGTATGTATAATGGAAGTGAATGCTGATAACAGACTGATCAATATTCCTTTATGACAACAGAACGGCTAATTATTACTATTTACTATTTAAATTAATAATTAATAGCTTGAAACACTTTATATTATTCATGAAAATAATCAAATTTGCTTTGATGACGATCACAATCTTTAACAGCTTAAAGAAAACGTGAACAATCTTTTCAAATATTTTAGGCTTATTTAAATGATTTGTAAACAATAAGTAATTGACTGAATCACTTCCTCATATATTAATATCTTTACTAATAATGAGTTTTATCCATTTCTTAAATTATAAAATAAAACATTATCAATACGCATCCATTTTTGAGAAGGCAAATACGTCTTATCACTAATGATGGTGTTTAGCTTTTTTAATGTATTCTTATTTATTCATAAATACTACCCTATTACAACTATTTAACAAAGTCTTGTGTTTTAATTATATATATAAATAGATTTTTTTTAATGGAACATTAGGTCGTTACACGGGTATTAAATAATAAGACGGGTTCATTTTGTACATAATGATTTTAATGTTATACTAAAGTTATTTTAGGGTAACTGTCTTATAAATCTGTTCTGTTATTATAAAGGAAATTTGGAATGAAAAGAAATCTTTAAATATATTTTTATAGTATATATATTATATATTGTATATATATGATATATATATATATATTATATATTATATATATATAGTCTTATATATTATATTTATAATATATTATCTATAAATTTTATATATATTATAATATTATATATTATATATATATATATATATTATATACTATATTCATGTAATATTATTATTATTATATATTATATATATATTATATCTATTATATCTATAGTTATATCTATATATATATATTTATATTATATATAATATATTATATTTTATATATATAGTATATAATTATATATTATTATATATTATATAATATCTATTTATATATATATATCTATATATATATATATATATATATATATATATATATATATTTTATATATATATCGTATATATATTGGTAGTTATATATATTTTATATAATGATATATATATATATTTAGTTAGCTTATTATTATACTATATTTATATATTATATATATATATATATTATATTATTATATATCTATTATATATATATATAGTATATTATATATATATATTATATATTGTATATCTTATATCTATATATATATATATATATATATATATTTATAAATAGTTATATATTATATATTATAATTATATTATCTAATATATATTATTATATATGTAATATAGTTATATGTATATATATATATATATATTATATATATATTATATTATTATATTTATATATATTATATATACTACGTGGGCGGCTCGTGGTTTTGTGGACGGGGGTGATGCTTTTATATTTACAATATATAAAGTGTTTTATATATAGATATTATTATTATAGGTTAGATATATAATATAGTATAGTATAACATATATATTATATATATAATATATATTCTATTAATTCTATATTATATTATCATATACTACTTATAGTATTTATAATAGTAAATATTAGATCTTATATATATATATTTAATATATTTTTATATATTATATTATATGATATATATATATTAGTAGATAAAGCTAATATAATTATATATAATTATTTATATTATATATATAGGTTATATATTAATCACACTAGGTCTAAAGAGCAAAATCATATCATGTTTTAAACTTCCAGTCTTTAGTTTTAGTGGAAATGTAAATAAAATTAAATAAACAATAAAATAAAAAAATGGCTATTTTTTTTTAGGTGAAGCCAAGCAGAACAGGGTTATGGAAGAGTATATATATATATTAATATTTATATATATTATTAATATTATATATATAGTATATCTAATATATATTATATAATTATATATATTTATATATATATGTATTAATAACCTATGTGTGTGTGTGATGAAATAACATTGGCGAATAAAAATCTCTCTGATTAACACAATAGAAATAATACCGCAAATAATATTAAAAGAATATACATAGTAGTTTTAATTTAAGTTTCGTTACCAAAAAAGTTTTGAAAGACTCTTTCAGAAATGAAAATACAGGAACCTAAAATATTTACTTAGCATTAAGCTCGAAATATTGGTTGGTTAGTTGTTTAAAAATCTCTCCTTTGACGTCCTTTAAGAAGTTTGAAGTGAGCAAAATAGAATTTTGAATACTGTCCAATTTGATATCTACCTGCATTTTGGTTGAAATTTTTCGTATTATAGATAATAACTTTTTCTAATTATTTTCTTTTTTATATGACTGCCATTTTATTGGGGAGCTCTGTAAATGATTTTTATGGTTTTAATGATGCGAATGTGTGGTGTAAAGAGAGAGTTTTGGGTATCATGCGCATTCATATTGCTTAGTGTTGATTCATTTTCTTAAAATGCCAATAGTTATCATTGCGCGATGGGATATACATGTAGGAGTCAAACTAAGGATATTTAATAAATATATTGAGACAGTATGAATATAATTGGGATTTAGGGGGTTTGGAAAATCTTTTTTTAGGGGAATGGTATTATTTTTTTTAAAACAAATATTGCTTGGGAGATGTTGTTTAATATTTTTATATTTAGTTATAATGGGGTGGGAAGATAAGTTAAGTTAGTTTTTGTGAAAACGGCTTTATACTATTTTTAATTTTGCTTTTGTGTAGTGATATGCTATGTTGAGGATAAAGTTGAGGGGCGAAGTTGAAAGAATTTAGTTAGTTGATAGAATTAGTAGGAGAGCAGATATTAAATGCTCTAAGCAAAAAGATGTGTAGCTAATTTTGTGTTATAGGTGTGTGTAAAAAACAATGTATATATGATGAAGAGAGGGAGGACGAGTTGGAAGATAATGATATAATATTAGGTAATCAAGAAATTAGGTGTGTCTAAAAGGTAATGAGAGTTTTGGGGTAAATTCATGTGTGAAAGAAATAGAAGGTGATGTTGTTGATTAGTGTAAATGTTCATTGAATTAGTAGTCTTAGGAATGACAGAAGACATATCCACATAGCGAGCCATGTGGAGTTTGGACAGGAGGGGGTGATTGATTATAATACTGATGTTCTAATTAGCTCATGACAATTTACTTAGATGGGGAAGGGAGACCCATAGCAGGCAGAATTTTGTTTGAAGAAGATTGTAAGGTGAAATAACTGTGTTTCGGAGTAAGAAGAATAAGTTTTTTTTAATAATGAATAAAGGGTAATTTACTCGGAATTATTTTCTATAGTATTTCTCAAGAGATCAAGTGTAAACATGACGGGCGAGATGTAAATACAGAGGTAACGTCAGCATTGAAAATATGTGTGGTGGAAGAGGTTAGAGTTGAATAGTATTAATAAAATCTATCGTTGGTTGGGAAGAGCGTGGGATTGAAATTTTCCAATTAAGGTTTAAGTTTGAGAGAAAGCAAGATGATAATTTTATGTTAAAACAATTGTATATAGAAATAATCGGAGTAAGGGATGGTTTTGTTTTATGTATTTTTGGGAGGCCGTAATACTGAAGTAGTTGGTTATGTAGGATTTATTATTATTATGATGGATGGATATGTTTAAGATATGTTTAAGATTTTTATTAAATTCATTTGGAGTTTTTTAAGGGGATTGTTATTAATTTTGGGTATATGTGTTTAACCATAGAAAGGATATTTTGCCGAGTTACTATATAATCTTGTGGTATTTCTTACATTTTTTTGGCATTTTCATTTTTTGAAATAACGTCACTCTTTTGTTTTTCTTGAAGATCTGTTTATTTATAAATTTAATCTGGTAATTTTTTTGTGTTAAATAATACAAAATTATAGTAAATATACCTTTTTTAGTAATCTTTATTGACGATGTGAATATTTGTTAATTTGGTCATATATCGAAATGCGTTGAAATTGTAAACATTGTTGAGTTATTCCAATGCGAACGAAGTCCATATGCTTAACAGAGCTTTTCAGTCGGTTTAAGTATAATAGTTTGAACAGGTTAAGCTTCGGGAATATAATTAGAAGAACGATACACGATCTGTTTAAAAATGTGATGAATTTATAGTTTAAAGCGGAACTATCTTTACTTACTAAATGTTTTTTGATTCATGTGTGGGCTATCAGAAGTTAGTAAAGTTTTCCAAATTGGTTAGGAAACATGCAATACAGTGATTTGCTGAAAGACTTAAAACGCCGATATTGGCAATTTTCTAAAAACTTGCTTTGACTCTTCATTTTAACTTGTTGATTTTTTCCACTAAGATGAATCTTTTTTCTGAAGAAAAGGGGTTAAGTTTTTCCTTATGTAAGAATTTCGGAATCAAAGTTCTAGGTATTACAAGATTGTTCAACACTTCTTTGAACTTCAATTGGCATTTTGATTGTTAGCGATCGTACTTTTTACTTTTTGTAATTTAGAAATATTTTAATATTAATTTTAAACTTATGCTCTTTTTTTAATTATAAATTTTTTATTTGAAAAAACTTTACATTAATTTTTGTCTCAGGAATCTCTTAAATTTTTAATTTATTTATTAAACATTTAATAAATTTTAACACTAAATATAGAGAATCCCACATGGCTGGAAAAGAAGCACCACCACAAGTTTTCGTCTTAACAAGTTTGAAAGACTTTTTCAGAAATGAAATACAGGAACCAAAAATTACTGAACCCTTAAAGCACAAAAATTTGGGTTCGATATGTTTAAATCTCATCCTCTTTGACTGTCATTTACGCGTTTGAAGTGAGCAAATAGAATCTGCAATACTGTCAATTTTAATATTGCTGGATATTTTGTTGAATTTTTAGCCGTTAAATAAAACTGCTTCACTGCTTTTCTTTTTTTTAATATGACTCAAAATTTTATGGGGGAAGCATCCTGTAAAATTGATTTTATGAGTTTTTAACTGAACGATTGTGTGGTTAAAGCGGTTTCGGTATCATCGATTTAATTTGCTTGTGTTGATTCTTTTCTTAAAAATCACAAGTTTTCTCGGCATATACTCAGGGAGTCAGAACAAGGTATCTTATAAAATACATTGAGAAGTATGAATAATATTGGATTTTGGGGGTTTGAAAATCCTTTTTAGGGGAATGGTATTATTTTTGTAAAACATATGGCTTTTTCATTTGTTTAATTATTCTACTTTTAGCTTTATCAACTACGAAATTAGCCAAGATTATTTTTTTTAATGTGTCAGGTAAAGTTACTCTTATAGATATTTTATTTTGCTTTTGGTGGTAAGCTGAATAAAGTGAATGTTGCGGATAATTAAGTTTTGTGAAGTGAGAAAAGAAATTTAGTTTCAGTTTGCAATGATGGATGGGCGTGAATTAAATGCTCTAGAGATAGAGATGTGCGAGTAGCTAATTTGGTGTTATAGGTGTGTGTAGAAATCATGTATGTATGATAGAGAAGAAGTTGGTTTTCTATAGCAGAAAAAGCGGAATGTGTAGAGTTTTCAAGAATTAGTGTTGTCTAAAAAAGGTATGACGAGTTTTGGGGTATTATGTGTGATAGAAATAGAAGGGAATTGTTGCATTAAGTGTAAACTGTCTTGAAATTAGTATCATTAGGAATAGAAAGAAGAATAACATAGCGAGCCATGTGGGTGTGGAAAGGAGGGGGTGAATTGATTCTTACTGTGTTCATTAGCTCCTAAATCATAGTTGACTTTAAGATGGGGGAATGAGGAGAAGCCAGAGAATATCACGAAATTTTTATTTGTAAGAATGAGGGGCAAAGTTGAAATAGCTGTGATGAAGAGTAAGAAGAATAAGTTTTTTAATAAGAATAAGGTACATTTAACTCCGACATTATCTATAATTAGTATTTCTCTAGAATCAAGTTGTTAAATGAACAGGGAAGATGTATAAATATAAGAGGTAACGTCAGTTGAAAAAGATGTGTTAGAGGCTTAGAGATTGAATAGCTTTAATAAATCTGTCATGTTGGAAGGGTGGGAATTTGAATTTTTCCAATTAAGTTTTTAATACACAGTTTAATTAACGATGATAATTTATATGTTACACAATTGATGTTAGAAATAATCGGACGTAAGGGATGGTTTTGTTTATGAATTTTTGGGAGGCCGTAAAACTGAGCTAAGTTGGTCATGTAGGATTTATTATTATTATGAATGGATGGGAACTGTTTACAGATATGTTTAAGATTTTTATTAATTAATTTGGGAGTTTTTTAGGGATGTTATTAATTTTTGGTATATGTGTTCATGAAAGGATTATTCTTAATTTACCAATATAAGTTTGTGGTTGAGATAATCTTTGATTGCCTTTATCATTTTGAAATAAACTATTTCTTTTGTTTTCTTGAGATCTGATGAGCTTTATAAACTTTAATCGGTAATTTTTTTGTCTGTATATCACTACTATTCATTTAGATATCTTTTAGTAATCTTTATTGACAGAGTGATCATTTGTAAATTTGGTCATATATGAAATGTTGAAAAATTACTGTAAAATTACTCATCTCAAAAAAAAGTCCATATCCTAATAACAGCTTTTCGTCTGGTTTAAGTATATAGTTTGAAAGAGTTAACTAATGAATCATAAATTAGAAGAAGATACACAGATCTGTTTAAATGTGATCGAATTTATGTTTTAAAGAAGGAACTTTTACTTACTATATATGTTTTTTTGCGAACAAACACGATAGATTTTATTAAACGTATTCAAACTCTAAACCCTTCTACACATCTTTTTCTAGCTTTGACGTTACCTCTTTATTACTATTGTCATGTTCATTATTACACTTGATACTCTTAGGAAATACTTTATTGAAAATATGTCGAGTTAATTACTTTTATTCTTATTAAAAAACTTATTCTTCTTAGCTCTCGAACAAGTTAGTTTGTCGCAGAAAAATCTTTTCTTCAAACAAATTTCTGGCCTTGCTATGGGTTTCTCCTCTTTCCCCATACTTAGTAATATTTTTATGGAGCTAATTGAACATTCAGTATATAATCAATCACCTCTTTCAACTCCACATGGTTTGTATGTGGATGATGTCTTCTGTTCTATTCCAAACAGATATTTCAATGAAATTTTATACACTTATCAACAACATTCTCCTTCTATTTTTTCACACATGAATTACGCCAAAACTCTTCATTTATTTTTAGAACGACTACAATTTCTTGGAAACAAGCTCTACAACATTTTTCTTTCTTCTGTCTATAGAAAACCAACTTCTTCTCATCATTATATACTTGGTTTTCTTACACACACTATAACACCAAATTAAGCTAACTCTCAATCTCTTATCTTTAGAGCATTTAATATATGCTCTCCTATTCTAATCTATCACTGAACTAAATTATCTTTTTCTTCAACTTTCACAAAACTTAATTATCCTCAACATTCATTTATTCAGCTTACCACAAGCAATTCAATATTATAATAGTAATCGCTGAACAAAAACTAAATTTAACTTTCTTCCACCCATATAATTAATTATAAAATTAAACAACATCTCCAAACAATTTTGTTTTACAAAAATAATACCATTCCCACTTAAAAAGATGTTTCAAACCCCATAAATCCAATATATTTCATACTTCATCAATGTATTTTATAAGCTACTTGTTTTGACTGCTGAGGTATATGTCCGGAGAAACTTGTGATTTTTTTTAAGAAGAATGAATCAACATCAAGGCAAGATTTGAATCGATGCATACCGAAAACTCTGGCTTTAAACACCATCGATCAGTTAAGAACATAAATCAATTTCGGATGCTTCCCATAAATTTTGCAGTCATATTACAAGAAAGAAAATAATAGAATCAGTTATTATCTATAAATGAAAATTTAACAAAGAGATGCGGGG